>CAESWR010001805.1:20446-36264 GCA_903171835.1 Mullus surmuletus
GTGTCCGTGACTCTGAGGGTGTCGTCCAGTTTCCTCCCACAGATTGAGAGCATTGAGTTTAGGTTAATTGGAGGCTAAATTGCCAGTGGGTGTTAAAATGAGTGTGAATGGTTGTCTGCCTTGGTGTGTCAACCCTGTGATGGGTGGACTCTCGCACAATGGCAGCTGGGATTGGCTCCAGCCACCCCCATCTCATGACCCTGTCAGATACAGTATAGAGGTAAAGATGTGAATATTAACTTGAAATCTCAATTCATATTTGGGATGGCTTGCTTTAAGAGCTTAACTTTGCTCTCTGAGTTTTGTCTAGTCTTGCTCTCGCTAGTGTTCATTCATCTGTCATAACAAATTACCACAAAAGTTCTCACAGAATTTACTGTCAAGTTCAACATAAAATGACAGGGCCATGTTATTGTGGCCTGAAAAAAAGCCCTGTCTACATAGATGCATGTCATTTCAACACGCAGCTTTTCTGTTGATGATGACTCGGAGGATGGAAAAACACAATTTTAAAGGCATTGGCAGGTGGCAATTTCGGACCTGAGCCAGACTGCAGATGCATAACTCCCACAACTCACATGATTAAATCAATGAAACATCACCCCTTAGGCCAGTCAGTACAATTTTGAAGTCCTATAACATCCCCTGGTAGGTGGCACAATCATCATCTTGCAGTCTTGTAATCACTTTCTTTAATACACTGGGGTTGTACACTTTGTACTTGAATTGTCTTATTGATTTTGTCCTGAAAAAATCATACAGCATTCCTCTCAGTGGAAGAGTGAGTTGAAGGCCAACTTCTAAATGGCTTAAAATAAGAACAAGTTTACTAAAATGACATTTAAAAGCATGGTTGAAAAATGTCTTACTGTACAGTACATCAATTTCAAAGTTAAGCACCGGGATTTTAGTATTTTTAGTCATTTCACTATCAAAACTTTTTGACCTTCTTTCCTTTTCAGTCAGATTCAGTCAGTATTATTTTGCTCTCTTCCAGTAAACATGGCAAAATCACTCCGCAGGGCATACTGATGAACCCGGGGGGCTGGTCATGAAATACAGTACCTGTTTGAAAGAGTCCACGCTTTATTGCTTTATTATACATGAAAGGAGATGGGGGCTCTTCAGAGTCCTCCTTCAAAGCAGGAATCAGTGCCTCACATCTTTCTCATGCCTGTTTCAATTCAAGCCCCTAATTACTGTCTATTTTTTTTCCCCATTTTGACAAAATGAAAAAGAAGCCATTTTTGCTTGGGAATGAAGAATATTTATTAACTCTTCGAGGAGGTTTTATGATTGGTTTTCTTTGTTTTATATGTCAGCAGGATTGCACCCAAATGTCATAGTCACATTGAGATTGCACCCTCTTTTATCAGGGAGGTTCTTTGGCCAAGCCATTCCATTTTTAGAGTGATCTGTATTGGTTTGAGGGCTCATTTATATTTACAAGACAAAGAAAAATATAACTGCTTGGGTCCAATTGTTACAAAGCATTACCGTTTTTGTAAGACAATGTCTGAGGACATTATCTTGAGGATTTCATGACCCATCACAAACTATCCCAAAAAATGATACAACACTTTTTTGTAATGTAAACTTTTAGACTGTTTATATAGACACAATGAGATTGTATCTCTCATCACCTGGGATATTTATATAATTGTAAAACAAAGGGAGCGTGAAAGAATCCTGAAATAAAGTCACAATGCTACATTATTCACGGTAGGTGGCTATAATAGGCAAATATTATTCTTATATCCTTGCAGAGAAGGTGAGAGACACATTGTTCATGCACATGCAATAATTTTTCCTCATTGAATTTGAGCAAATTAGTTTCATCAGAGTAATCAAGTGTCTGAAGGGCATAGCGGAAATTATTAAGAGTACAATTGCTTCCCTTGTGTAACCCACTCAATTTAAAAGTACAGATATTGTGATTTTAAAAAAGGGGAAAAGAAACCAGACAAGAGTTCATGTCTGTCTATCACAAAGTAGATATCATCCAGGACTACAGCAAATACGACCAGAATTATAAGCAGATGACCAACAAAAAAAGAATAATAATACAAATGTTTGTCATTACAACCAAAATGCACATTTTGTTAGACAAAGATTATATTGTATCATGACACGAATATTAAGTACTATGTAATAATATCATTAGCTATGATATAGAGGAGCTAGTGGTCAAAGGTGCTCAAAGGTTAGTACAAAGAGAGACAAATAACACAATGCAGGCATGGGACCGAATGCAGCTTGGAGACAAGAGTGTGTTGCTCCCCAGCTGCTGGAGGGAAAACAAAAAACAACAATAACAAAAGAAGCAGGAGGAATGTAAAACATATCAATTGGGAATGGGTGTAGACAAGGGCAAAAGTTGCACAGGGCAAAGAGAGAGATGGGAAGAAAACATGCACAGTCCTAAACCAAGAGTGAGTCACTGTAACCCAGCAGTCACGTTTAGGTCTAAATGTTCCATTTCAAGGGAGGGGAAATTAAGAGATGACACTTCCCTGAGGCAGGTGGAGGTAAAGAGTGCAAGGTCAAGTGGAAAGGGGGAATGGTAGGGAGTGCAAAGTGATATTTTGAGCCAAATTTTGCCAAGCCAAAAATCTTATCATATCTTAAGATATGTAGTCAGATATCAGGCCTCCGTCCATGAAATGAGGGAAGTGAAGGGGAAACATCTACCATCTGTTGAGTTTTTAGAAATTATATGGCAAGCTTGGCTCGAGTGCGGCGCCTGGACATGCAGCGCCAGTCCGCAGGGATATGTTATGTGAGGGAGCAACTGTGTAATGATGTGTTCTGTCCTGCATCCAAGCAGGACTTTGGCAGTAAATTGTCAGAGTTGATATTGGGGCTGGTCTGACTGCCTCAAAAGAAAACAACAGTGCAGATCATTTCAAAGGTTTTTGAGTATTTCTTCCTTTATTTTTTCTTATTTTTTGGACAATTTAGGCACCTACAACCAAAGATTTGCAGGTTGCACCGCATGGTAAGGTACACAGATATAGTCTGGTGCAGTTTGCTTTTAAATCAAACTGGCTTTCATAGACAATTGTCAACCCTTAGAGCTTTGTAAAAAGGATGAATTACTGGTAATTCAAATAACCAGGAATAATAAATAGCATCAAGTCACTTAACATTTTATTACGAGCAGTTAAAACCTCTTGTCCATAATTTCTTTTAAAATGGTTATATGGCTGCAAATAGATGTGAGTGTTGCTGCACATGGATAATTGATATTCTCGTGCCTGTGTAGCAGAGGCAGGCTTAGGGCTGACAGCACATTGAGAGGCAAAGGGAGTCAAGAGAGGCTCTCTGAGGACAATGGGCGAGACCTGTGCCCATTTAACCTTTCCTGTGTCTGAAGGTGGTAATGAGTATGAGCTGCAAGAGGAGCCAAAGAGCTGACAGTGTGCCTACATTACCGTGGTGGTGGTGAACAATGACTCTGTCGGATTTTCCCATAACTACGCTTTAATTTATTCCAGAAATAGACAGTTCTCTATTCAACATGATGGTTGGCTCCCAGGAATAATAGTTGACCACAAAATGTATTTACATTAAAGTCATATAACAAATGCTGTCAAGAAGCATTTTTACTGATTTAAATAACATTTATGAAGGAACATAGTCTGCCGGAGGAAGATCAGAGTGAACAGGTGGGTCAAAAGGTCAACTGAGCACATTTTCCAAATGCACAAATACCTGCACTTTTTCTGAATATCACGGTATGAGGATGCCAGAGGGTAAAGATGCAGAAACATGCAGAAAATGCTTCAGTGCAAGTAAGAGTGTCAGAACAAAGCACCTTATCCAAACGACTGTAAGAAGTTGATAACTGTTGATCTTATTGGGCAAGAACAACAGGTGTAGTCACAGATTGGATGATTGTACGTATCTGAGCAGGACGAGTGAGGTTTATTCATCACGCACAAAATTAAGGTGGACAAACCTGCACACAGTCAGTTCGACAGACGCACACTGAAAGGAGAACAGAGCACCAAGGGGAGCAGACAGCTGAACACATTCCTGATTACACATACAAAATCACAGATATTCACAGAGTTTCTAACTGGATGTTCAGATATCTACCTTAACTGGATGTGCAAAACTGCTTATTGGCTGATGAAGATATTAAGGCATTGCTGTTTTATTTCTTGTTTCTTTGTAGTGAGAAAACGACTCCTTTGGGAAATAGCAGTAAACTCATTGTCATGAGGAATTTATGCTGATGAAATGGAAGACATAAAATCCGTTAATTTTGGAAAGTCACTGAGACTAAAATCTTACGTCCACATTCATTCATCAAAACATTTGAATACCTGACAATTAAGTGACGACTCACTTCTTCGTGCGATATTAGCTTCTACAGAAAACCAATTAACAATAGAAAATAAAAGAAAAAATGTTTAAACGAAAAGTATTTAGTTCTAAGATTTTAAACCCACGACATCCATATTACATGTGTTTCTAACATTGTAGGTGCGTCCGCTCTTGAGTGCACATCTGGCTGATGTGATCCTACTGCTGGATGTGTGTTTGAGGACTATAAAAGCCTTGTTGTATTCGCAGGAGGGACAGGTTTACAAGGTTACATTGTAATGAGTCTCTTTGCCTGGCCATTCTCTCATCTGATATGTCCCTGTTGCTGCTGTTAGAGCCCAAATCATGCTATCATTGTGTATACAGGCCTCGCCAGGTCTATCATTAATACCGCTCTTATCGTTGTGTCCGCCATGATTTCCATCCAAGGCTTTGTTATCAGCGAGACCCATATCAAACAGTGTCTGTCTTGTTGGGACGTACAGCAGAAGATTTGCTACGAGGCATGCTGTCTGTTAGCTGTTGCCCGTTGGCCGACGGAACACAACACAACCTTGACATTAATGATTCAATGAACACGGTAATTGAGTGCCTTTCTCATTTCCTGGCAGCCACAATACAAAGCTGGTGGTGAGGAGACAGGAGAGATACAGAAGGAAGAGGATAAGAGGGCGAAAGGGGAAGAAAAAAAGGGCTTATGAAGGGGGGGGGTTGGGGTGGGGACATTAAAAGGTAGGAGAAAGAGATAGGGAGTGAGTGAGGAGGATAAGACACAGAGGGAAGGAAATACGGAAGATGAGTAAAGTGTGGGGTGGGATGAGGAGAGGATCAGAGGCAGAGGACAGCGAGGGGAGAGATAGCATTAGCTCATCATCCCACTGGGCCTGGAGGTTGACAGTGCTGAGAGCTCCTGTCCTTCAGCCTTCCCATGTGCCTAGAGCGTTATCTCCTGCTTACCACGGAGCACCAGGCATTCAGAACAGTAGCTCACGTTCTTCATTAACTTACTTAGTAATATAGAAAGCGTTGCACGTAATCCCAGCGTCCTATCATCTCACATAAATCCAACAGCATTATGTGCTCAGTAGTAAATGGAAGCCGGCTGCCACGGCGATGTTCCAACAAAAATCGCCTAACACTACTTGTTCTTCAGTGGCACAAACCTGATTGTGGAAACACAGAGGAAAGTGGTCAGACAAGAGGTTGTTTGAAAAAGCCTGTTACCTGACAATATGACATATGGGGCGGGGGGTGGGTGTGGTGGTGTTGGGCAAAAGTGTCCACTACACGTTTTAGTGCATGGAAATGACCCAAGATTTATTCCTACTGAATATCAGCCTGTGATATGGTTGGAGAATAAGCGGGGACAAAGATCCAGGGACTGAGTTTGCAATCATTTCTGACTATTTTTGAGGAAGCCAAAGTGGAAATAATTTCAAATAAGTTTTCTATCCCTCAAACAAAGCTTGAAAAATATGTTGGATGAAGCAGGAAGTGCTTTGTTTGGGATGCGGAACTGTCAGCCTGACAGACAATACCAGTATTTTGTCTGTATGATAAATATTAGTGTGGATAGTGCATGGACAAGGTTAGCACTGCAATGAGATCCACCCAAACTATCACTTTTATTTAATGTCTGTAAGGGTGAAAAAATGTTGTATCGACACTGTGTTGCAGATGGTGCCTGGGCCAGAAATTTCTTCCACATGGTTGCTGGGCAACATCATGATGAATCGAAAAACAAGATGCTTAAGACAACAACAACACCAATAAAAACATCTCTTTCAGGGCAAAAATGCAACATATCCACAAACAATTGTCAAGGTTGCTTTGTTGAGCAAAAAAGCGTATGTTGGAGACTTTTCATTGGGAAATCAATGGATATTCTGAAGGTAAAAATGGTGCAATCTATATGCACCTCTAACGTTTGAATCCCAAAGATTGCATCCATGCTGCTGCTTTGTGCTTTACCTAAAGCTGCTTTTACTGATACACACCAGAAAATACTAACAGCTGAAGTGGTTTTCTGCTTGCTGTTGAGCTCAAATTAAATAAGTAAAAAAAAGTATTAGTTCACGCTTTTGAAGTTTTATGTTTTATGTTCAATATTATAACGGTTCCAATCCTTTACTAGTGTTCTTCCCACATAGTGATGGTTCATAAAAAAAACCATTAAACAAATGAAGATATTAAATCATTGCTAACTGGCAAGACATATAGATGAGTCTATGAGTGTCTAATAAACTTATTCCGAACTTAAACCCATTCCATTTAGATGCGTGACTTCCTCTGACAACAATGACATTTAGTGATTCTCCATTTCTGTTCCATCTCACAAGGAGTGAAATCTATACTGTCAGCCATCTATTTTTCATTTATTCGCAAAGTATGAGAGAAAGTGATTTTATTTTTTGTCTTGCAAAAAAGTGTATTGTTAGACTTTACCATTATTTTAATCGCTTCCAAAGCGAGCTTCCAAAGAAGGAAAACATGTTATATTTAAAACAACAACACGACATAGATTCGCACAACGAAGGCAAGCCATGCATTTCATACAGCCAGTGTGCTCGGTGTGGTCAGACTGCATTCAAACACACATCCGTTAAGTCTCAGATGATGAACTGAATAACAAAGCACTCATCAGATGTGACCATCTGAAAGATTTGCGATCTCCCCCCACCTTTTTTAGACTCAACATATTTGCATTCCATGAAAATTGATTAACGTCTGTCCTCATTCATTAGGATGGATAATTAATAGTGTTTCTCTTTCCACCTTGCAAACATGAGGAATGGTAAACAGAATAACCAAGCATTCGTCAGATATGAAATTTCGAGCAACTGCGAAGAGGCGGAAGGTTTAATGGAAGTAACACTCGCAGGTTTGGCTGGTAAATGGTGTACACTCCAGGGCTTGTAGATTATGTTCTGGTTGTTTACATGAGCAAAGTGATTTGGGGTCATTAATATAACACTGGGGACTTGCTGGCTTCATCCCGTCTGAGGCGAACTATGAATTTTTCTTACAATCAATCAAAATGTGTAGGATTGCATCGCTTGTGTTCATTCTCATTTTACCCTCAAGTTTGTTCACTTGGGGGGGGGACCTGCCATGTTGTATTATTCAAAGTGAAAGGTGAAGCTTACAAATGTCAACAGTTTTATGGAGGGGAAACAAATCGTACCCTCGATCCAAATCACAGCGGAAGAGGGTTAATTGCTTGAACTGTGTTTGTTTGTCTGCGGTGGGAGTGGAGTTGGGGGCTCAGAACTACAGTCAAAATAAACCCTGAGAAGAATTGACAGAGGTGCCTAAAAATAGAAAAATGTATTTGACCTCGTATCAAAGTTTACAAACAATGTTGTGAATATATGAAATAGTCCTGCACTGGTGGAGCAGTTAGAAGGAATTAATTAAAACAGATGTGTGATACACATTTCCTCACACAACAGAAAATCCCTGGTGTCGGTCTGTAGCCACTGTGATGTGTGTGTGTGTGTGTGTGTGTATGTTAAGTCACTATATTGGATGTAAATATTTTACTTTACTGTCATTGATTCTTCATGATTTTTCAGGTGCCGCTTTTACCGCAGATTTTACTTTACCTCATCTCTCTCTCTCTCAAAACTCAAACAAATGCAAACACATCATTCACCACCATGAAAACAACTTTGTAATTAATTTTCATGCTTTGTTTTCAAATTATTCACTTTTCAGTTTTACAGAATGTGTGTTTTCATGGTTTTGCTAATAACCTCTGTACCTAACCATCATCAAAATAGAAAAAGAAAATATATATATATATCATTGACTGTTGCAGCTCAGTCAACCGATTACTTAAAATGAGGCAAGTAGAGCATATAAATCGGTTGTTTGATTTAGATGTTTGATAAATAAACTGTTATTCTGGCAGTCTAATACACACAGAAAAAAGTTATTACTGCCATCTAATATTTCAGTGACTACTGAATACATTTTTTGTTTGTCAGTTTTAAATCATTGCTGTAGTATGTGTCAATAAGGTCATTAAACACAAAATGTATTATCTCAGAGTTGGGGGAATATCTCAGGCTGCAATACTAGAAAGACCATCCACCCATTTATAACCTATAATAGTCAAAACAACATACTCAGTTTGTGTCCCTTCTTTTATGTGTCAATGCTGAAACATATTATTATTTTCATTTAAATTAAGCACAGCCTGCAGTAAGAAAACATTTTGTTCTGTGCTTTTATAATCTGCTATGCCAGTGTGATTATACTCGACCGTGGCTCAGTAATCATGACTCCCCGTCAGAACTTGGAAGTAAACGGATTGATAACACCGAGGCGCGATACATCACGAGTGCCGCACATTGTGTAGGTGAACAAAGAAAAGGTAAATGGGTCAGTGAATGTGTTCTTGAGTGTGGCGCTACGCATCCATTCTCCAGGCCAGACCGTCTGACTCAGCCGCCTGTCAGCAGGACGAGGCAGATGGGAGACATAAAACGCTCCATGCCTTGACAAGGTAGTCTGTCAAAGTTAGGGAGAACAGTCACGGGGGTAATGTTTTGACAAGGCATTAAATGTCTCCTTCGCAGACGTCCTGTATGTCATTCCATTAGATTGATGTACAGACACAGATGGCTGTATAATGTGTGCCTATGGGGATTCTGCATGCTCCAGTCATGACTTTTGTTATCCTCTGGCCAACATTTGCCTTGCAGAGCTAATGATTAGCCTTTAGCCTCGTGTCTCCGAATCTCGAATGCCGCTTCATAATTGAGTGATGATGAGAAATGACTTTGAAAGCGACATTTCATCGCCGTTCCTCTATTCCAAGCATGATGTGTCGCCCTTATTCCCTTCCTGTATAAAGATTTGTGTAAATACTTATATGTATGTAGAGGATTCTGTCCCTTTGACAAAGTGTTTCAATATTATGGTCCATTATTGGGCATCGGTTTGCTGTTTTGGGAGCCGTTGTGCACCGGCCCACTCCTCCATCCTGCTTTGTTCTCTCACCTTATGTTCACCCCGAGTTTGTCCCCTATACACTCGTCTGTCAAAGTTCAGATATCTCAATTCAGGGTGAGACAATTATATCCAGTCTTTGCTGCGGGGCATGCCCTGAGCTCCAGTAGACCTTTTACCTCGTATCTATCGGTAATGATCTGTTTGGTAACTGGTGTTTTTCCTGAAATCTTTTTAAATGAGTGGACACCACCTGAGGCCGTGCCTGCAGAAACGGTGCAGGGTGTGGGTATGTTTACATTCCGATTGTAATGCTCCGAAAAAGGGAATTATTTAGACCTTGCAGGGCATCTGCGGTTGACTGTTGCTTGCTGCAGATGCTGCGGTTAACAGCACAGCTCTACGGGTTCTTTTGTTGATGTTGTTGTTGTTTTTTTTTTTTACTCTTGTGATCATTTGTGGTTTGAGCCTCAGGGAATCAAACTTGAAAGATAATGAGCATCAGTTGCAGTGATAACTCTTTATTTCGCAGTATAACGTCACAGCTGCACTGCACACCTGGTTTTGCCTGGCTGGCCCATTCCATTCTGGTCACACGGCTTTCATTGTTCATTTACACCAGGACATAATTTCCCAAAACACAGTGCACGATAGAGCCAGGTATAATTGGGGAATCGGTGTTATGCAACTGGGTTGATAATGAGCACAGTGGCATCGCTTTAGTTAGGCAGCACATCTCAATCTAACAAGTCTAATAATATCTTCCATCTAATAATATCTAATAACTCTAAATTAAGTTGGGTTCACCCGTACAAATTATTCATTTCAAAAGCTGAGTCACGGTCAAAGGAGCCATAACGCACAGAATCAGCATGCTGCTCTTCATCTCGATCTGCATATTCACTTTAAAGCAAACATTAATAACTGAATCCCCTTTCCTGTCATGTGATTCGCTCCTCTCTGCGAAGAAACTCTGTCAGCACTGTGAGTGTGGATTATATTTTTCGGGATCTATAAGAGATCTGACAATTAAAGCCAGATTAGCGAGGAGATTTTGTCACACAAATCTTTTTCAGCAGCCACGTCCTGCATGTGTTTAGTGGCTGATTGAGATGTTGGTTGCTGCGCCTCAAAAACTGCAACTGCTCCTGTCGATGCAGTTCACCAGCAGGATTTCTGAAACACCACCAGACTCTGAGCATGAATTATGACGTAGTTAAACTTCATAGGGGATCGGCTCTTCAGCTCCCACTCGTACTGTATATATCGCTCATGAAAATATGATAACATATTTCTTTAGATATATTTTTTGCTGCGTTAGGAGAAAATTAGCAAATCAATGTGGAAAAAATGAAAATGACATGATTTGATAGATAGTGGCACAACAATACAAATCAATATAAAAGTTTGGGGAAGCCCCCCCCCCTCCATCTGGGGGATCCATCATAGTTGAGAGCAGGTGCACATAGGGGTGTTGATTTGATGATAAATACTGCAGCAAAACAAAAACTTTAACATCTCGACGGCGGGAAGAAAAAGTTTCGCCGCAGCAATTTTACAGTTCATTGATCTCCAAGTTCAACCTTAATGTTCATGTTTAATTAACAAACCAAAGCTTCACATCCACTATTCATTTGGATTACAGTCTTATGGAACACCAAATTGCTTTGGTTATTTTTTACTCTAATACTTGTTTTCACCTCTGCGTGGGGTTTTATTGATGATGCACGGCTCTCCCGCACACACCGCTCCCTGCGTCAAATAGCATAACCGGCGAGCAGAATACATCATCTATCTGTGTTAACATGCGCGGGCCTCCTTTAAACACATTTGCCAGGAAAAAGGGCGCACCTTGCAGATAGCGGATGACACAGCTCTCGCCTGGTGCGCCCATTTGATAAATACATTCTTGCGTATTCTGCTTCACAGTAGAAAATCACCTTTTGTGAACTCGGCAGCTCAATCTGTTGTTGTGCTGCGCCTCTTCATATTCCTCTATCAGCTGCTATGCATCGTCCGGGGAGCAAATGTTTCCCCTCCCTGACAATCATGGAAACACACCCGCAAGTCTTGTCTGTATAACACCCTGAGGAGGGGCGAGACGGGCCCGTGTGATCATTTGATTACCTCTTTTCTTTCTTTTTTTTTTTTAGGTTAGACATGCACGGACGTGTGCGCGTAAACACAGCAGCTGTCTCTGCTCCTTTCACTCCAGGGCGAGCACAGTGCAACACAGCACCGGTGTCCATACGCTGGGAACCTATTTGCTCGTGGAAAATCTCCCCTTACGAGCAACGGTTTAAATCTGGTGTCTCTCCTGACGATGGGGGTGTGTTCACTGCAATCAAAAACTGTCATTCACCGTGGCCCATAATGTCTTTGAAGCATTAAGCTAAAACGCTCCATTATTGTCAGAGAAAGGGAATGCATGTTTATTCCTTAAGAAATGAAATGAAGCTGTGATTCCTTTCCCCCCCACTTCGGGTTTGTGATCTTCAGTCTATCCTCTACAGCTGTAGTGCATAATAGGTATTACCTCAATGTTATACCCACCGTTGTCACTTCTCACCTGCTCCACACCCTCATTCTTGAGACAGGCCTCGTCTGCAATACGGCTGAGCAAATTGAATCTGCCAGTCAGCTGAAGCGCCACACTTATCTAATCCAAACTGTAATACAGGGCTATGCTCTATTGCCTTTGCATAACACCCTCTCTATGTTTGGAACCGCAACACCCCCACCCCCTCCCACCCCAAAGGTAGAGCCGAAGAATTGTCATTTCACTTATTGTAAACCGAGGCCAGTTCCAGCTCCATCTCGCCCACTGTTCACTCTCTGTTGCTCTCTGCCGTTGTCAGGACTTCTCTCAGGGCCACCGGCGCTAAAGTTCACATTACTCACATTATTGCAAACGCTTACTATGTAAATGCACACGGAGACGATCATAGGCAACAAGGTGAAAAAGATACACAGTCACAGAGAATTCAGGGACCGATGCGTTTCTGCTGAAGTCAGCAAGGGAGATGTTAATGCCGCTGTGAGAATTAATGGAAGTATTGGCTTACAAACATTTGGTGATACATTATTGTGGCTCCGAGCGACCAAGCTTCTCTTTGGGTTGTTTTTCAGCCGCCCAAGCCGCAAGGGAAGCGCTTCTTGTTTTTTAATTAGGCTCGGAGTAAGCAAACTCAGATTAACAGTGGGCGGCTCTGTGTTCAGGTGTTGATAAAAGCATAATCAAAGGTCACAATTAAAAACAGCAAAGTGGCAGGGCTTTGATGGATGATCTGCAATTATTGATGTTGGTTTGTTGACTATTTACAACGCATATCCCATTAAATCTGGGGTTTGTATCGATTAGCAGAACAATAAAGTTTGAACAACATGTTCATTAGTGTCATCAAACCAGGTAACTTTTTCTGCACTTCGAGCAGGCAAAAAAGACCACACGTTTAGGATCCTGAAGGAACAATCCATGGAGGAAGACTGGAGGTATTCACAAGATAGTTCAGAGTAGCCACCTTTACCGATAACTAACACGGTTGACCCTGTTAAACCTTATTGTTGGGGTCCAGAGGTGGCTCTTCAATGGAAACACCGCCAAGGGGTCCAGTTTCAAGCAGTTCTGTGTCCAGTCTTCTATGAAATGTGATACACTGTAACAAATTGGCACCCAGTGTGGTTCTGTCACACCTACTTACATCCCCAAAAAGAAACGCACCAGTCACAATCCAGTCTCTGCTGTCAACGATGGTCTGATCCGATGTTGGCAGAGCATCCATTGTTCCAGGGGCTAAAATCACAGAGAGACTTTGTGTAATGATATATAGCGAATTCAAAAGCGGACCACATTTCTCACTGCAAACGCCGTCCAATTAATGCCAAAAGCTATGTGAGCTGTAAATGATATGCACTCAAAGGAATGAGTGACACAGAAAAAGAACGTAACAGGCTGAAAATTGAATTGAATACACTAATTGTTTCGATATAATATGTTTCAATATTTCACATCTATCTACCTGCTCCTCAACATTTATTCTGCCAGCATGCAAGGTTCTAAATTAATGCATAACAACTCTGAAATGTTATTTCTTTAAATACATGCTCGCACTTTTTATCTGTCTAATCCAAATCTGAATATTTTATGAAGGCTGACAACTTTTGAGCTGCTGTGTCCTCCGCGCTCAAAGAAAGGAGGATCTCTATCTCTATCTCAAGCAATTTCCTCCGTGCTTCACATGAGAGAGCCATGTGATATTCTGGGCATTGTTTTGTGTTGTATGTCAACACACCAGTTGGCTGAGGATGCACATACAAAATGATTTATTCAGTTCAACACCATCCTTGCTGAACCCCATGGCGATGTTTTGTGATAAAGCAGCAAGCGGAGTGAGAAAAATGCTGCTGAATCCCTCCGCAAGGTTACGGCCATCAGTAACGCAGTAATGTAAAACAAAGCATTCTGATGGTGAACAGGGGAATAATGTTTTGACCTCTAAGATTTCGATTTTCTATCGATTTTTTATTTTTTATTTATTTTCTTGATTATAATATCAGAACATACGTTTGATGGAATATGAATTACAACGTATGAGAGAAACTCATAAACTTTTGTGGGGTTTTATTCCATCCCAAAAATTTCAAAAGGGATTTAAGAAGTGTAATGCACACAGCCTAAGAAGTAAATAAATAGTAAATAAATAAATTAAAGTGTATAGAAAGTTTCTTCTCCTGGGTAAAATGCCACTGTACGACAAAAGCCCACAAGTGCTGAACTGCAATTTCATCGCACGGGCTATTCTGATGCTCACACTCAGCTGTCACTCACGGTTGTGTCATGTCACAGAGAATGGCCACTGAAGGACAGAATTGGAATGAAAACAATGTGCAAGATGCCAAAATATTTGGCTGGATGGGAAGTGGCGAGAAATCAAATGGCAGAGGTAAGTGGAAGAGAGAAAAGAAAAAAAAACAATAACACTCTTTTTTCTCTGACAACGATAAATTGTGTGTAGAAATGGAAAGTGTACGCGGGGTACATTTAGGACGCTGTCAGAACGCAGAATCAGTTTTCAGCTGACGCACGAAATGGCATCCTTCCTGAGGCCAAAAGACTGCAGGTCACGGGAAGAATACCGAAAATACCATTAACTCGATGTTTTGCAGAAGTACATTTCAGACAAGGCTGCGCCAGACAAAACACTCACAGACAAAACAGCCTCTATTGAGATTTGATTTGTAAAGCGATGAAAAGTAAATAACTAATAACGGAGAAAACACCTAAATGGGCAGCACTCTTTTGTCTTATGTGTGTGCTTTAAGCTAATATGAATTAATTATGATTTCAATTCAATTTCATCAGTTCATGATAGAAATGTAAACTTGTGCAATCAGACAGAGCAAAAGTTCGGCAGTGACCGTCACTGACTTTGTTTGTAAAAATAAACAAAAAAAATGGAGAATTAGTCACGCGTGCCCCAAAGTGGCTTTTGTATCATGAGACAAAGCCCTCCGGTTGCTGTGATGTAATGATGGGACCAAATGAGGAAACGGCGGCTGGCGAACATTAACGCGGAGCAACAGATGAGGAAGGTCAGGCAGGAAGGGCGACAAGTGCAACAAACAAGGTAGAGATTCACTCATGATGTTTTGAGACACGGCACAATCCTGCAAATTGTGGATTCAAATTTGAAAGGCTAATTTCTATTATTTTCAAAGGAAACTATTACTATCCCCGGCAAGGTTTTGCCAAATTTCATAAAAGAAAATGATTTTTTGTGTTTATGTTGTGAGCTCGACAGCGGTTGGGGACCCGGCATTGAATGTAAAAATTGGGAAAATTGCTCTTTCTTATTTCCAAATTACCTGGTGGAAGCAGCGACACAGTCATCTCAACAGTAGCTACCGGGGGGCCGACTGTCTGGATACCGTTTTTACAATATTCTGCCGGTTTTGTCCGTGTCCGTTTCATCAAGTATCACTTTTGTCAGCATCGGCTCGCTGATTTTGGCTTGAAACGTTACGCTGCTCGGATCCTGTGTGGAATAATTTCATTTCTATGAGCCATTACTGAATTCCGAGTATGTTCCATCTAGCGGCTGTTTTATCTGTGGCTGTGCTTTCTTTTTATTATTACACGCTCACAGGTGTTGTGTACAGTCAACATGCTGAGCATAATAATGTACTTGTGTAACCTTGCCGTGAAGCGTACACAGCTCGCTACATGGGCGGAAATAAAAGAGCCGGCCCCAAGCAGCGACAGCACCCAGGAAATGTAGAGGTGAGTGGAGATCATGGAGGGCTCTTTGTGCTGTGACATGGAAGGGACGCTTTGAAGATCAAATGCTTGCGAGGGGGCACCGGGGTCCTGCCAGTCAAGCACAATTAAAACCTCTATGAACCCGAGACACTCTAAAGAGATAATGAGAAAGGGCTTCCTCTAATCCTCCCTAATTATGTTTGGATGCAAGGTTGGATTTCAGTAAACAAGAGGGAGCGCCGCATCTCTGTGCTGTCGAGCCAAGAAAAAA
>CAESWR010001809.1:47735-63315 GCA_903171835.1 Mullus surmuletus
CACATACATACATACATACATACACACACACAGAAACACATACACACACATACGCACACGCACACACGCTCATGGACACATTTGTTTATCAGAGGTGAGCCAAACTGTCCGCTCTGTGTCTGGAGTCTTGCCAAAGCTAATGTGCACATCCCGACAGTAACCCCTGACCCCTGACCTTTGACTTGCAGCACCACCAACAGCCCCAACAGCAGCACCATCAGAGCCCGCTGAGCGTGATGATGATGATGCCTGGCCTGAGCGAGGAGGAGTGCCGGCGCTACCAGGAGCTGCTGGAGATCAGGTGCCAGTACGAGAGACGCAAAGACAAGCAGCAGAGAGAGGGGGCCGCCAATGCACCGGAGGACGCTGAGGTGGCGGCAGCAGCGGCGGCAGCGGCAGCCGGGGACGAGGAGAGGCAGGAGGAGGAGGCGGCTCCATCCTCTTCCTCCTCCTCCTCCTTCCCCAACCGCAGTGAGACGGTGAGCGAGCATGAGATGGCGCTGATCGAAGAGGAGCTGCGCCACCTGGAGTTCAAGTGCCGAAACATTCTGCGCGCGCAGAAGATGCAGCAGCTGAGGGAGCGTTGCCTCAAGGCCTGGATGATGGAGGAAGAGACGGCGGTGGCCGGCTGCCCCCCTGAAGCAGGTAACCATGGTAACCTCACATCAACACCCAACTGGATGGTGACTGAACAATCAGCCTCTTGATAGAGTTAAGATGTAGTCTAGATGATGTGCAGCTAGATGGCGTATAGCCTCTAGAAAAGCTCCCCAATTACCGTATAACCTCTACAAGATTTGTAAAGATACACATCAGTCAGTAGGTTTGGTGACTTTAACTTTCACTTTCCCATTCATCAATTCTTCTTCTCTGTGTTACCAAAATGGAACTTTTGGACCAGAGGGGCTTCTGGACCCCACCTCACTATTCAGGAAGGAAGGAAGGAAAGAAGGGAGGAAGGAGGGGAGGAAGTAAGGAAAAAGGGGAGGAAATCCTCCCTCCCTCCTTCTCTCCTTCCTTCCTCTCTTCCTTCTTTCCTCCCTCCCTCTCTTCCTTCTCTCCCCTTCCTTCCTTCTTTCCTTCCTTTCTTCCCTCCCTCCTTCTCTCCTTCCTTTTTCCCTTCCTTCTTTCCTCGCTCCCTCTCTTCCATCTCTTCCCCCTTCCTTTCTTCTTTCCTTTCTCCCCTCCCCCTCCCATCCTGTCCTCTAGTGGACAAAATGAATGTCTGGCTCTCAGCTTGTTACAATCAGCACTTACTTTATTTTACCAGTTTAAACCAGTTGAGGATCAAATACCTCTCCCAGTGAACCCACTAGAATAAAGCAGACCACACCAATGGTTACGACTTGTAATTGGAGGGGAGCCTTTATGCACAGGTATGGACGAGGACAACGAGAAGGAGGAGGACGAGCCTCACCATCACGAGCTGTCGGCCATCAACGAGATTCCCGAGCGCGAGCGCAGCGATGACAGAGACAGCACGAGTGCCTACAACACGGGCGGCGAGAGCTGCCGCAGCACACCACCAGTCAGCACTGAGCAGATCCCGCCGCTCCAGGAGGAGGAGGAGGGGGGCGGGGGGGATAGGGGGGCGGGGCCACTCATGTCCCCACTCAGTCGCCTCCCGCCGCTCAACTCCCCCCTCACCCCACGACGGCAGCGGCGGGAGTGGGACCGAGAGAGGCGCCACTCCAACCTCAGCTGCTCCTTCTCACCAAACGCCTGCAGGAAGTACGACGACGCCAACGGCTCCCACTCCACGCCGGCCACGCCCTCCAAGTTCAGGTCTCTCATCGACGTCTTCCATCAATTATAAGTACTTGTTGTTGTGCTTTTGTGAGTCTTTGAATCTTTGACATTTCCTTTGCTAGATCTTTGTCCAGAGAGGTGGGATCATCTTCAGGAAGGGGCTTGGCCGATGGGGGGCGGAGCTCCAGAACAGGTGGGAAATGTTCACTCATTTCTTCCATTCAATTGTTTTGAATCCTGGCATTTTCAAAGATTACAAGATAAATATTGAGTGTTTGCCTAAATATGAGTATTCAGGTACACAGTCACTAAGTTTCCAGTTAGTCAATATTGGGGTTATAGGGATAGTTGGTACTTTTCTTCATGAAGTCACTGCTGATGAATCACACTGATGGTGAGGAGCTCATACAACTTCATGGCAAAAAATTCAAACTATCCCTTTAATTTTATTCTGACCCTGTCATATCTGGGGCTCCATAGTTATAAACCAGCTGTGTGTAAATAAAACTAAGCTGACCTGAATAATGTCCCACCTTGCGGTTGCAGGCACCCCCAGCAGGTGTGCAGGAAGCGCAGACTCCAGCCCCTACTTCACACGGCGCCACCACAGACAGAGCAAAGTGCTGGAGCGCTACCAGAGCTGCATGACGCTGCCCTCCGAGGGTCTGGTGGACCCCCTGGACCGGCTGAGGGAGCTGGGGAAGGGCGAGGGAGAGGAGAGAGGGGTGGGCAACGGGAGCAGCGGCCCAGCCAGCCCCCGGAGCGTGAGCAGCGCCCCCTGTGGGCTGGAGGACCAACACGTGGCCTCACGCCTGGCCTTACCGCTGGGACTGACCCACTCATCGGCCAGCAGCTCGCCGCAGCGCATGGAGTGGAAGGTGCGGGACCACAACAACCTCAGCATGAAGACCCTCCTTCCCTCGCTGTGTCTCCAACCCAAACCTGTGCTCTTTTAGCCAGGGCCGTTGCTAGGAATTGTGGGCCCCCTGAAAGAATGTGGGCGTGGGCTTCTCTACATAAGGGTTTACTGTTCCATTACATATTGCATTTTTGTGAACATTAATTATGTTTTGTGGAAAAACTGATGAAGATCTAAGCTAGTCCTGGAATACATCAAACGGAAATGGGCTTCTCCGTGCCATAGCTCTAGGCAGACAGCATTACTTTTGTATTGTATGAGGAGGGCAGGCTCTTTTGAGTAATATCACCCATACTTACATTCAAAACAATGACACACAAACCGTCATATGAATAGACATTTATAAGAAGCAGTTGAACACAGATGTGCTCAATGTAAAACACTATGATGAACGGAAAACACTTCCAAACACATTCCATTCATCATAATTACTTAGGCCTTTTTTGGTTCAGTGTTACACTTGCTACAGACAGTACATACTGTACATAAGTGTGTTTTAAAATATTTTATGTTCAGAACGCACAAATACATCGTAAAGATATATTTTATTTTTCTCTCAAAAACAATGTACACAGTGTACCTCCCAACCAACACAAAGCTGCACATGCAGTGGTCGATATACAAACAATAGAAGAATTGACTGTATGCAGTTACGCTAAGAAAAAACAATGCTGCCTCCTCTCTGCCTGATTCCAATGTTGGCATCCAATGCTCCAAAATTGTAATTGTGTGTGAGATGTGATGTGTCAGTGAGCACAGCAGGGCAGTTCACTTTAGAATTCAGTGTTCCTTGTGAAAACAAGAGCTTTTCTCCATGAAAATTGTGCCACATGCAAAGAATTGTCTAGTGCTTTGAAAAAAAGTGTGTTTTAGAACTGCAGTTTGGGTGTGAAGTAGGAATTGAGCTTGTAGTTTAGCAGAGTTGGTTCAGGGAGTTGGTGCATCAGTTACATGCTGTGCTCATTGTGTCTCAAGTACCAGTATTTGTGTGCAAACAACTGAGAAAAACTACTTGGTGCAGGTAAAGATCCGGAGCGATGGCACTCGCTATGTAGCAAAGAGGCCGGTGAGGGACCGTCTGCTGAAGGCCCGAGCCATGAAGATCAGGGAGGAGCGCAGCGGCATGACCACGGACGACGACGCTGCCAGCGAGATGAAGCAGGTCAAGCCGCACTCAAACAGCACAGCCTGCAGTTTCCCCACACAGGAGGGAGAGTCAAAGAGGATCAAAATGCAAACACAATCGAGAATTATTATTAATACATATTTTGACTTTTTGCTGTGGTTTTGTTTTTCGTAAAAAAAACAACACACATATCCTCACAATTGATGTTGAAATCATTTACTATGTTTACATGCAGTCAATATTAGGGTTAAGATCCATATTCCGGTTACTGAAACATTGGGAATAAGCCGTTTATGACTGAGCAAACGTGGTTATTCCTGTATCCATGGGCTACGTTTCCATTCAGTCAGTCAGTCTTTTTTAAGCGGAATATTAGCAATAACCCGGTTGCACGCAGCCGTGTAAACACCAATAACCCATTTGAATAAGCGGAATATGCTCATATTCTGGTTTAAAAAAAACCCTCATGTTAGCCCTGGGTTCCTCCTTTTTAGACTGACACCACGCGGTGCAATGCTTTTCGAGTGAGGAGAAAACCACTTCACAATCAATAAGTGTGATGAAAGACACAAATGTTCCCAATCTTTCATTAACCAGAATATGGACCTTAACCCGAACATTGACTGCATTTAAACATAGTCAGTGTAAACCTCTCCATCCGTCCACTATGTTTCCAGTCAGTCAATATTGGGGTTAAGGTCCATATTGCTGTTAGAGAAACATTGGGATTAAGGCGTTTCAATGCGTGAACAAACAGGGTTCTTCCTGTATCCATAGTGATTGTAATCAATTGGGATATCCCGATCAAAGAAGTCACGCACGGAGAACGTCTGCTACAAACCTTGCTTGGAGTAACTTTCCGCTCCCCTTTTTATGGATCTGTCTATCCTGCTACTTTCTAGCCTCTCTAAATGCCATGATGTTTGTGTCTTTCTACATTTTCTTTCATAACTAAACACACTTACCTTGAGCTGAATGTAATTTCATGGCAATTTCAACTTCAATGCATTTTTTCATTTTTTACAATAATCACTTTTTCACCAAAGTAGGCAGCTTCTAACAAAATAATCACTGATTGCGCACTGACAGGGCCGATACTGGAGCAAAGAGGAGAGGAAGCAGCAGCTGCTGAGAGCAAGAGAGTACCGACGAAGAAGAGAGTTCATGATGCAAAGCCGGCTGGACTACCTCAAGGGGGACAGGTAGGAGAACATGTGCAGATAGCAAGAAGAAATAGCGCACATCCTGTGAGCAAGCTGAAAGTAGTTCAAGTGGATAAGATGGTTTTATTTGTTAACCCTTAAGAGGTCCTTAAAAGTCATTCTTGTTAATCAGCTTCAGCCTGAAAGATACATATCAAATATCCCATATTTTTGAGTGATTTTGACCCTTAAAATGATCAAAAAATGTCTCCAGGAACTTTTATGGGTTAAGGCAGCAGCTGGAGAGAGAGTGACAGACACCTTCAAGAGGGTCTCTGTGGTTCATCCACCAGCAGGAAGTGACATCATTTGGCTTCCTCCTCAGGGACACCTCCTTATCAAACAGCGGCACGGACGAGCCCCAGCTTTCCCAGAGCGACAAGCTGCACTCGCACCAGGACGCCGCCAACAACAACATTCTGCTACTGAGCCACAAAAAAACCACCAGGAGAAGGAACCGCCGCATCCTGGACAACTGGATCACCATCCAGGAGCTGCTGGCTCACGCCTCCAGCTCTCCGGACGGGAAGAAGGTATACAACCCTCTGCTCTCGGTGACCACTGTGTGAGGGGAGCAGATGTTTGGCCCAGCTGATGGACGTCTGAGACGATGCTACACGCTGAGAGCGTCCAATCAGGAGAAGCCAGGTGACTTTGAGGGTCTGCAAGGCTGAAACTGGGACAAAATGGCCTTCAGAGCTTTGATGCTGGACCTTCTCCTCTGCAGTTTGACCAGCACCATTGATTCACCTCAACTCAGCCTCAGAGCTTCAGCCCCTTTCACATTCAGGGGCTTCTGACTTCTCTGCTCAAACACTGTAAGGTGGTGGACAAAGTACTCAACTCCAGTACTTGAGTCAAAGTATTGATACTTGTGGTCAAATCTTACTCGACTACTAGTAAAAGTTGCTCAGTCAAAATTGTACCCAAAGTAAAGTGCTAAAGTACTTCTGGTAAATCTATAGAAACATCTGTAAAAACTTAGGCATAAAAATGCAATCAAACACAAGAAGTACGGCTGTTGAAACAACAAAGCTTTGCTGAGCCTAAAAGGAACGGGTAACAACAAGCTTCCTAGAAATGTCGTGGAGTCCAAAGTACAATATTTGTCTTTCAAATGTAGTGGAGTGAAAGTCAGAAGTATCCAAGAAAACAAATACTCAAGTAAAGTACAGATACTCAAAAAATGTACTGAAGTGCAGTAATCAAGTAAATCTACTCTGTTACTGTCCACCACAGCCTGTTGGTTCTCCGCTCGCACCTGGACCAATGGAGTGTCTAAGCCCCCCACCCCTTCCTGTAGACGCCCCGGGAGCGATGAGATGGTAAAAAAAATGAATGGGGTTCAATGGAGAGAGAGCCATTATGTTCTGGTCCCAGTGGTTCTCTGCCCCACATTACACGTGTGGTTTGTGGATTTAAATCATAGTTTTTCATGTCAAGAGTTTGAGTGTTTATTCTGCAATTGTCTCAGTTAAAGGCTATAGAGAAACACAATGAGAAAGATGACATGTCGCGTATGTGACGTCACATCCTCACTCTTTCCTCCGTCTCTCCACCTCACCATCACTGAAACTCTCCACATGATGACTGTCACCTCTTTGGATGCTGGAAAAGGCGGTGAAGTGGAGCAGAGAGATGGCTATGTCTGTCCCAGAGTTCCCAGTGCGGCTGCTGACGTCTAACATTGGCTTCGACAGCAGCGAAGAGCTGTAGTTCACAGAGCGGCTTCATGCAAAACCTAACATCAAACTTCTTCATGCCAATTTGCAGTCTTCTTTGCATTAACTCTCATTCATAAACATTGGTTTTTGAGGACACATGAACGGAAAACGGATGGGCAGGACTTCGCAGCTCCAGGGAAGCTGAAGATCGCAGGTCTGATCTGCAAGTCTCTCAATGTTTCTCCAGAGCTAGCTAGCAGAGCTGTGACTCTGCAAGAGCCGGAAAGCTAGCAGAGCTGCAGCTATCTTAGCTAACCTAGTTTAGCTAACACAACCTCAATGAGCCACGGTGCGTTTAAAGTTGTTCTTCAGATGCATTTGGTGTCCTTGTAGTTCTAAAAATGGGTCAACTTGGGGATCAACACATGGTTTGAAATCTAGGTTTCTCACCACAAACAATTGAACTTACACGTTTGTAAGAAACAAAAATGAAACGGCACAAACTTTCTACAGATTTAAGGTTCTGAATGAATTCAACTGTAGGCTTCGGCAGTGGTTGCCTATTGGATCAGAAGGATTTTTGCTGCCTCTGTATGTTTTCAGGCTCGTCGTGGTGTTGTGCTATTTGCTCGCTGAATTGTCGTGCTCATTAATAGGGTGGCAACATTTTGGGTTGAAGCAGGCCAACGCTGTGTCCAACAGTAAGACTTCAACTTGTGGCAGACAACACTCTGGACGTTTTGTCACGACTAGTGTGAACAAACCCTCTAAATTAAGTGAAGTCATTGAGGATGGTCCATATGCTCAGTAGGAGAGTGTGGGACCATGGGAAAGTCAACACACTCAGGACGCACTGGCTACGTTTCCATGCAGTAAATCAGCCTTTTCTAAGCAATAACCCAGTTGTGTGCGGCCATGTAAACACCAATAACCCATTTGAATAAGCGGAATATTAAAAAAAAAACAAAAAAAACTCCCCCTGGGTTCCTCCTTTGAAGGTGAATATTTGATTATGTATCGTCCTATCAGGATCTCCCCATCAAAAGGAAGATGAATTAGTGTTGAGCACATATTCTCAGCAAAGAATCTTGGTCTTTGGAGTCCAGAAACTACTTGTAAACATGACCAAAGGCAAGAGCAACACCAAGCCATACTTTTGGAGTGAGGAGGAAACCAATCACTCCATAAGTGTGATGAAAGACACAAACATCATGGCATTTGGAGACGCTAGAAAGTAGCGGGACAAACAGATCCACAAAAAGGGGAGCGGAAAGTTACGCCAAGCAGGGTTTGTAGCAGAGGTTCTCCGTGGGTGGCCGCTTTGATCGGTATATCCCAATTGATTACAAACACCATGGATACAGGAATAACCCTGTTTGCTCACACATGGAAACGCCTTATTTCCAATGTTTCGCTAACCAAAATATGGACTGACTGGAAACGTAGCCGGTTAGAACTGATTGTGATCCGATAGGCCAAACCACGTGAGGAGTTGGTCAGGGATGCAGGTGGAAACGCTGATGCCTCCTGTATCCTCATACCACAACTGCGTGGGCGCAAATACGTCATTGCAGCGTGCAGAGGTTTTCAAAACAAACCAGCAAGGTGGACAATAGTGGTTAGCGCGCTAAGCTAGTCACCTTCCAGTGATGGTTTGGAGCCGCGCCAAGCAGTTCTCAAGCAGTCCCTAAGCAGTCTTAGGTGAAGGTCTCCATCACAATCCTCTCCCAGCAGTCTGGAGCAGCTCCTCTGGACGCTGGTGTTTCTGGCCACAGCAGGAATAGACTTGTTGGAGACATCTTGCTCCACCCCTTCCACATTTTCTCCTTCGTTGTTTTTTCTTCTTCTTTATTTATTTCATTTTCCCACGCAAAGATGTGATCGGATCTCAATGTGGACACTGAAGATGCGTGTTAATTAATGCTTGTAATAATTTGGTGCATTATGTAATAAACCACCAAAATTGATGTCTTACTTTGAAAAAACATAATAACGCCAGATTTTAAGCATTCTAACATGACTCATAACTAAGAATTAATTTTACAAACCAATAAGATGTTTCATTAGTCAAAACTGGCTGAGTTTATTATAATAATGTGTTTGAAAGTTCAGAGACCAAAACTGCACTAAATGCCGGTTATGGACACAAACACGTCAGCGCACTGAAATATCAGGAGGCATAATGCGATCAAAAATGTGATTACAGAATGTGAGATTGTGACATCATGCAGCGCTACAATGCTGCAGGTGTAAACAAGCCGTTTGAGGCCATGTAGAGGCCGTGAAAGCAGGAGACGTTGAAGCGCGGCGAAGCGTGTCTGACACACACACAGACTGACCTCCTCCATCCAGCTCTCTGAGGCTCGTCCCCACTGACAGAAGTTGCCTTTTAATTCACAGCTGTATCATTTCTAATTTCCCAGGATGCCTTTCTCAGCCGACTGGGAACATCAGTTCCTCCCGCGCGTGGTCCCTGCCGCCGCTCTGCGGGATCGTCGCCTCCTTGATTGTGTACTGAAGCTGGTGGTGGTTGTTCCCGCGGCTCAGCGTCTTCATGAATGTGAGCTGTGTATTTATACCAAGTAAAGACATGCATGAATTAAGTATTGTGAATTATAAGTCTTGAATCTAAAGTAGTGCGGCAAACAAAGCCTCGTGCAGACATTTTTATTAGTGACAAAATGTGTAAAAAAAATAAATAAATAAAAAGTGATTGTATTAAAATGGAAAGCTGTGATCTTTAGTGTTGTTTCTTTGTGATCGTTATTGTTGCTAAAGATATATGAGGCCACCGGTGTTTCTCCTCCTCCTCTTCCTCCTCTTCAGTAGATCAGACCGTTGTCACCTCTGCCCTTTTGCGTGTGTATTCCTTTTCTGTCTGTCAGCTATTGGTGTGGTCATGTGACTGAATGGCTTCCTCAGATTGGTAAAACAGAGTTATGTGGTAGTTGAGCCTTTTGTGGAAATGTCTATAGCATAATAAATATGAATCATTGGATATGGAAATGCACTCAAGTAAATGTAACAGAGGTCTGTGAAAACAAGCCCAAAAGAAGCCACTTTTGCCGCGGAGCCCCCGAGGTTCCAGGGAGAGAAAACTAGGTCAACAGTGTGGACAGTTTTACAATCACTTAGTTTATTTAACATTAGGAAACAGATTAATCCATTCTCTTACTCCTTTCTCTTTTTTTCAGTCTTTGTTTTAGTTCTTCCTGTATTTCGCCCACTTTGTCCCAAGCAGCCATGCTCTGCCTCTGATTGGCTAGTACTGTGTGTGTGTGTGTGTGTGTGTGTGTACGTGTGGAAAGGGGAGGCCCAGTGGAAACAGACAGGACAAACTATCCTACGTGTAATAATCAAATATCAAAAATATCTACTTCACAACATTATACAGAGATGGGAACAAACAAGCACCAATAAGCAACTTCACTTTAGAAACAAGCCCCGAAAAACCACGACGCACAACTACTAAGAATGATCAGCAACTTTACACAAAAACAAGGGTGAAGTTGCTTATGTGTGGCATCACTTTTTTTGTGGATTTTTGTGGATCTGTCTATCCCGCTACTTTCTAGCGTCTCCAAATGCCAGGATGTTCGTGTCTTTCATCACACTTATGTAATATTACTAATGATATTGCGCTTTGAAAATGTAACCAGAGTCAGCTGGTTATGGATCGATCTGAAAGAGTGTTTTGAGTGTTGGCTTCTGTGTACTGTGGACTCGTGTGGACTCGTGTGTGTCATTATTAACTCCTGAATTCTGATTACATTGGATGAAAATTGTATCTTAACGGTGTGTATCTGAATGTAACATTTGAGGTCAGAAGATGCCAGAAGGAACCGTCGGCCCCTGAGCATCTTCACATTATCAGAACTGGCCCTCTTTGCAAAAGGTTTTGCCACAAAGACGAGAACAAGAGCTCGTCAACATTTTGCTGACCAGAACTGGGGCAGTGAGGAGGGAGAGGCAGATAAGGACTTAGGTGAGTCTGACAAGCAGAGACAAGTGGAAATAAATGCGAGGACGTCGAGTCACGGACAAGCAGGAAAACAGCTAAGAGGCAGCAGAAGAGGGTATGGAACATAGATGGTGTTTGGCCCTGAGGTGAAGAACCAGGCTGAGCTCAGAGGAGTTTGGAATCAACCGACCAGGCGTGGGGATTCTTTGTCGCAACCCTGGGTTTTCACCCTTGATCGACAGCAGAGACTCGAGTCATTGTGACTTGGACTCAAGTCGACTCAAATTTCTGTTTTGATGACTTGTAACTTGACAAGAAATGAAAGACTTGAGACTCGATGGGATTTGACTTGAGACATGATGACTTGAATGACTTGATTGTTGTTGATTTTGTGTTTTCTGTTTCAATATATTTATAAAATTAATATCAATATTAGCTGGTATGAGCGCAGGCTGAGGATGTTGTTGTGGATCAATACCCTGTCAATCATCATGCCCGCTATGCCGACCATAGGTGTTTATCAGAGAAACATGCCCTCCGATTGGATAAATTGGCTAATGACATTTAAGTGACAGTTACTAATATCTTGTCTTTTCAATTTATTAAGATCAAACCGTGCAGGTAAAATAAAGTGACTTGACTTGACCTTTTACAGGACTTTACTTGAGATTTACTTGAGACTTGCACATGTGTGACGCAGTCCCTTGTCTGCGCTTCAGTGACGTCACACTGACTTGGTTCTACTTCCAGTTTCTCCACAAAACTTTATTTGTGATTTCGGCAATGACTGAGACAGAGACAGACTTGATGGACAAGTCCCAGAAACGCCGGAAAAACACACAACTAAACACACACACACACACCGGCATGTAATGATGTAAAATGCTCAGATTAACACAAAGGTAAACTGCAGTGCTAATGTTAACCACCAATGGCTCCACTA
The DNA here is from genome assembly GCA_903171835.1 of Mullus surmuletus. NCBI lineage: Eukaryota > Metazoa > Chordata > Actinopteri > Syngnathiformes > Mullidae > Mullus > Mullus surmuletus. The sequence continues at coordinate 59,300 of CAESWR010001809.1, forward strand.
AGATTGCTCCACAGATTGATCCATGGTGTCATAAATCTCCAGTCGCCGGAACAAGGGCTGGGCAAATGTTCATTTATTTCATGTATTTATTTGTTCCAATACAGTGATTTGAAAGGAGCAGGATGAAGCAAACTCTTCAAATAACTGCTGACATCGGATGAATTGCTATAATAATAAAACTGTGTACATGAGACAAATAAAGTGAACGAATTGTGAAAAATAATAATAATAATGAATAATAAATAGAAATAAATTAAATGAAAAAATATCAACTGAAATTAAAACTAAAAATAAATAAATAAAATATAAAAGAAATATATATATATAAATAGATACAAAAAAAATATTGATATTTTTCTAAACAAGATATGGAATGGAGACCATATTGTTTATATTGATTATAGCCTTATATAGTATATTTGCTAAAAAGGACAAGAAAATCTATAATTTGATTTGAATATTCAGTTGTCAAACTAAACTAAAAAGTAATATTCATTTCCCAAAAAGATTAGCCTGTTTTATTTAAGGGGCTATTTTTATGTAAGATATTTTGTGCACCTCATGTGCACCTCAAATGGATCTTTATAACTTCAAAAAAGTTACTCCTGTTGTTGTAAGGCAGGGATTCTCAAAGTTTCATAGCTGAGGGCCAAAATAGGTACCCAACATCGGGCGCAGAAGGAAAAAATCCCATTTGTAATCATTTTAATGACAATAAACACATCTTAATTAATGAATTAGGCTAAACCTGGCAAAACTTGTTTCTGCGGGGTGCTATTGGCTGCACTTTGAGAAAGTGTTGTAAAGTATTTGTTATATTTAAATGGTAAACAGCTGAGTTTGAACCAGGTGAAGAAACCTATTTATTTGTTTTTGCAACTGTTCATCGAAATAGCTGGTTTCAATAAAAATACTTGTGACATGACATATTTGACTTGGACTGAACATTTAGCTCACTTTGCAAGGGTGGCGTGTCATGACGTGACGTGAGGGCAGGAGGCATCTAAACATGGCTGTACATGGACTTTGCATGGAAAGTGGTCGCTCAGGTGACGTCAGTCACGTCTAGCTTGTTTTTTAGAAGTTCCTGGCACTGCACTCTCTCCTCTGTTCTATTGTGAGACAACAGGAAATGAGCTGGAGATATCAAGAAAGTCCCGTCCCAAGATGAATGCGGGACTGGACGGCACGCCAGGAGGAGCAGCACCGACTCCCACCAAAGGAAACATTTTTCATAATATTATCTTTTATGTCCAACACACTGAGGGATGAGGGTTCACCACAGATCGGCCTGTCGTATGGATTCCTACACCAGAAATTGCTCCTCACTGAATCGCACTTCCTCTTGGAACTTCCTTCCTTTGATTGATCTGCTTTTCAGGAGAAGCTGGCAAAGGGCATGAAGGAAGGCCTCAAGCAGGGGTGCAACCAACAACACTTTGGCTGGAATTTTTCGGTCATTATCGATGCCAAGTACAAGAGGAAAGTGAAACAAAACTTAAATCTTAAATAAAGGCGCCGAAGCCTTGTGATGAATTAGAGGCAAAGAGACGAGACGGAGAGTGTCTGCAACATCCCCACTTCTCTGATCCAGGATCAAACTCATCATGAGCAGCCTCCACCTTCTGCTGCTCTGCATCGTATCAGGTGAAAAATACACTTATTTACATTATGCAAGAATATGTCTAGAATTAGAAATGGCATTTTTTGTAATTTTGTTTTTTTCAGTTGTACTTCAAATTAATCCAATTAAAAGTATTCAAATATAGCTACTCTAAAGTAGTAGTTTAAATATATTGAATGAGGAAGGACATATCTTAAGATACATTTTACATTTTAAAACACTTAAACCTTTTTTTTTGGGAGGGGCTTTTTGGTTAGAGTTCTGTTTTTGTTTTTTGCAAATTTTGTTTTCTTTAAAATGACAAAATGGCATAACCGAAAGAAAATAAACCCAAATTAAAAGTGAGGACATAGCAAATCAATACAATATTGCCACAGATACCTGACCTTAACCCTTAAGAGTTCCTGGAGATGGTTTTTGTCCAGATGTTTTTTGACCATTTCGAGGGTCAAAATCCCTAAACAAAAATTAATATTTGATATGTATCTTTCAGGATGAAGCTGATTAACAAGACTCATTTAAACAAGACTCATTACCAACTTTAACTCATTTAAAGTTGGTAAAAATATGAACATATAATATGTTTACGCTTTTTGTCCCCAGGAACTAATAAGAGCTTTGCTATAAAAATCTGTAACTGCAGAAAAAATCAGAATGCGTTAAATTCAATGTTGCTGCTAATCATTGACCCATCTGAGGCTCTGATAATAATAATCATTAAATCATTAAATCCTCCTTGGATTGCATTTCATGGAAATTACTGGAGTTTCTGTATATTTTTTTCAATCAAAATACTGTGGAGTTATGTAAACAAACTGGCATTTAGAGGATTAAAATCATCATTAAATAGATATAGAAATATTATTTCTGAAGTTGATTAGAAAGATGGACTCTATCCAATATATGTTATTTTTCCAGCAGTTATGAGGGACGTTTTTCATCCTGAGGGACGATTGAGAAGGTTTCTTAAAGGAGCACTTCAGGGTTAAAAGACCATATCAGGGGCAGAACTGAATCTAATCCTCCCTTTGCTGAGGACCTAACAAAAAGCCACCAGCAGACAATGTTGATCAACAATCATCTTTTCTACAGCCCTGCAGGAGCCAGCGGTTGTGAATGGAATAAATGTCTTCGCTGGAACTGAGGGAGGAAGTGGAGGGATCAGCTGCTACTTGCCCTTGTCTGAAAAATTCAAGTACTTCTGCAAAGACAGCTGTAAGGAGGGCAACATTCTGCTGAAAACAGACGGAGTGACGGCTACAAACGGCACGTACAGCCTAAGGTATGAAAATGGGACCGGGAGGCATTCTGGAAGAGGGATTCTGAATGTGAGCATCACAAATTTGACCATGGCGGACTCTGGGCGCTACGCCTGTGCTTTGGGCAGCGCGCAGGTCGCACTTTCAGAGTCACAGTTTGAGGTCATCCTTACAGATGGTGAGTTGCTCATTCTTTAATTTGTTTCTGGAGAGGTAAAGGAGGAGGGTGGGTGGGCTTGCTTTTGATTTGATCAATTCAAATGGAAGTAAAGTGAAATCCTTGAGTTCTTAGGAAACATTCAGATTCAAATTCAGACTTTTATTGTCATTGTACGAGGCATACAATGAAATTAAAGCAGCACGGAGTGGTATTTACCAAAAAAAGTGGAGTAAAAAATAGAATATAAAAAATATAAAATAAAATAGACTCTATACAAAGTTAAATAGTGGTAATGTACAGATGTACAAATATGTGCAACAGTGCAGCGTCATGGTACAGCAGTGCAAACACATGACAACAAGTAGCAGCAGTCCAGCGTTGGGGGGGGTGGGGGGTTAGTGTGTGTGTGTGTGATCGATTTGGAGAGCAGAGAGGGGAGGAGGTGTGTGTGTGTGTTCAGTGTGGTGACTGTATGAGGGAAGAAGCTGTTCCTGAGTCTGTTGGTCCTGGTTTTGATTGACCTGTAGCGTCTGCCCGAGGGCAGCAGGTCAAACAGGTGAAAGGCAGGCTGGGTGCAGTCTGTGGTGATCGCCTGAATTCTGCTCAGACAACGGGAGATGTGGATGTCCCTCAGGGAGGGGTGGGGACAGCCGATGATCCTCTCTGCTGTCCTCACCACCCTCCGGAGCCCCTGCCGCTCTGCCTCAGTGCAGTGGGAGAACCAAACTGTGTTGCAGTACATCAGGATGCTCTGCATGGTGGATGAGTCAAAGGCTCTCAGCAGCTCCTCTCCAACATTGTTCTTCCTGAGAACTCTCAGAAAGTGCAGGCGCTGCTGGGCCTTTTTGATAACAGCTGTGGTGTTCTCAGTCCAAGAGAGGTCAGCTGAGATGATGATGCTCAGGAGCTTGAAGCTGTGGACCCTCTCTACCCAGTCACCATTTATGCAGAGGGGGGGCAGCTCCGATCTGTG
>CAESWR010001811.1:0-14103 GCA_903171835.1 Mullus surmuletus
TGGGGGTAGATAAAAATAAGAGAAAATATATAACTACATAACTCCTCACTTCAATAACATTTCTAAAATGTAATATTTCAAAATCATGCCTCTCATTCATAATTGCGTTATCTGTTACCTGTTGTGATGAGCCTCACGCTCGTCCGTCCTTGAGCTGGAATTGGGCTCTGCAAGGAAAACAACGGCGCTTTCCGTTTTTGTGCACCTGCCTCGTTGGCACAACACGGAGAGTCGGCGGGGGCGCTCGCGCTCGCAGCAACACCTCCTTCTGTCACGGTGAGGGCTGCACTCGGAGGGGAGAAAAACACAAATGGCTGTTCCATTATTACACATCGAAACAATCTTGGTACCCTCTGCAGCATGTGTTTGTGATTGATTGTAGATCTCATACGCGATGTGTTAAATTCAGGATCGATGTGAGGACTCTGGCACACCGAGCTGACTCTGAATACCTCCAGCAGAGTCTGTGTCCATTAGTCTGGCTTGAGGAGACAAAATAAAGGGGCTGTGCATCCCTGTCAGCATTAAAGCAGTGGTAAAGCAACCCGCCTGCTGCATACACTGTATATTCAAAGCTCGGGAAGAAGGCTCTGCCAACTTGAAGCAAAGTAATCACTAGCATGGACGTTTTTGCTTCTCAACCAACACTCTGTTTGAAGTTGTGTGACTCAAAAGAACTGCGTAGCGAGAAGAAGATGAAGATGAACACCAGTATTGAAAGGGGATCCTAAATCATGAATATACATTGAGAAGCGCAGAATCCCTTATGCATAAGTCAGTGACACAAGTGTTTTAACGCTGATAGGCTTCAAACGGGATGCAACCAGCAGTTTCCTTTATATTTCATCAGATGAAATCTTCAGGTTTCCCCCTTCATTACGCATGGGGCTTGCTGTTTTCATACTGCACGTCAGCATCTTTCAAATGATCTTCAGATTGTCTCCTTTGAACCAGGCGGAAAACACACTCATCATATTTAGCTCAGAAGAAGCTAGAAAACACTGTAAGCTGGCTGTGTTACTACCATTGCATCACCTTGACTTCTCTACTTTTAGACTACTTAATTGCTGCTCGTGCCTCAACTGTGAATAAGAGGTGCTCGGCATCTGCAGCATTTTTGCTCTCGACCGCCACTGAATAGAGGCATGTGAAAGGCATTAATATCATTATGTACAAATGCTGTAATCTTGTTTGTTTGACTGGTATTTTTAAAGTGCCATACAATCTGCAGGTGAAAAATGTTGTCATTGAGATCATCTCCCCTTCTTCCCTGTTAGTACTTGTGTTCCTGTCATAAGAGCCTCATACAGGCATCAATCCAAAGTGAAATGGCCTTTGACTAGAAAGTGGCACTGAACCAGCAGCACATTTCACGACTTGGTAGTGATCGCAATTCGTGTTCCACACAACCTTTCCATACTTGTTTATTTTTGGCCTCTTGAGTGTTGACGGTGCAAGGAAATATCCGGCTGGAACACATACAACACGCATGTAAGAGGGGAAGGGAGGCGGAGATCACCCCCCACCTCGTGAATGATTAAACACTATTTATCTGATCCGATCTGATTTTTCATGGCAAAGGTGTGTGTGTTACGGCTGGGGCCGTATGTTGTGTGCAGCATGGCCTTGCCCTCTGTTTCTCTCTCTCCCTCTCCTCTGCAGTTTGCCCATCCCCCGTACCTGCCCAGGTGAGCTGAATGGGCAATCAGACTGCGGGACATAAAAGGCAGGGAGAGAGGAAGCCTCACTCTCTCTCTCTCGCCCCTGCTCACTCCCCGCTGTTTGGCAGTTGTGTGTCGGTGTATCGTGCTCCTCCTCGGAGGAGGAGGTGTTCTTGGTCCAACTTCTTGGTTCCACTACGGATTTTGCTTTGGCTGACCAGCTATTAGATTGCCTAGGGTAATCTTTTGTGTTGCGGACAGAGTTCTGTTTCTTAGTTTAATAAATCCCTTTGTTAACTTTTGCTCGTTGTTTCATTCTCCCTCCCCCGACCAAGGAATCTTTGTTTTATCTTACTTGTTACTGTAAGTCTGTCCCACCACACCCCATTTCTCCACACTTAATTTTTACCAAAGTTGCACTTCCTTGTACGGCTCACATCGAAGGCCTCACACCATTTTTAGCAATAACATATAATCCTTTCTAAGTATCATATTCTTTATAACTCACATGTGTGACATGTAACCTTTGCACTCAGATATAACTTCACTTAACGAATGTGCACCAGCTTTCCCAGGGTTTGTGCCAGACTTTCATCTCAATACAGGATGGAGGAGGCTGGCACTACCAGCTGCAGTGAGCGGAGAACTCCCCAGAAAGGAAGGAAGACGACCTTGAATCCCAAGAAGCTGCATATCACAATTAACGAAGAATGACGCAATCGATCGGCACACACAAACTAAAAGCTGGGTCAGGGAAAGAGAGAGTCAGTCGGACTTCGTGAACCGACACTGGCTGTTATCGGTTAGGGGAGCGAGGCATCGACCCAGAGTTCTGTAACTTTTCTCAACTTCTGTTAATAAACATTTTTGAAGATCATCTACGGCTCAGACTCCAGATAAACGAACACGCAGGGCGGATCGACACATAGCCACCGAGTAGGGTGATCCAGCCCAACATTACCTTCCCAAACCCCCTAGGCTGAAGTGGGAACGTAACAGTTGGGGGCTCGTCCGGGATGGTAACAAGTAAGATAAAACAAAGATTCCCGGGTCGGGGTAGGGAGAATGAAACGAGTACAAGTGACCAGATGAAAGCAATCGAAAGGCAGAAGACGATGTGCAATGCAACAGATAGAGAATTGCATCGGCTGGCACACGCTTTGCAAAAACTGTAGGTATATATTTAGTTAGGAGTTAGACTGAGCTTCAGCTCTGATTTAAATCTCAGCAAGCAAATAAGCCAATTGAGCATGCAAGCAATAGCAGATGTGCATCTCTCAGCCACAGTGTTTTCTTATTCTTGAGGGGAGTTTCAGAATTTCCGCACCAAAGAGCAGGCTACATTGTTTTTGCCTTGAACCTCTCACTCATCATCCTCATTTATGCAGAGTAATCCACTTGGATTTTAACCGAAAAGCTTTCGCTTCATGGAAAAGTGTGTTAAACTCCAATGCCGATATTAGAGTGTCTTTGGAGGGTTTTGCTCTCAACACTGGAAATTGAAAACCTTTAGTTGTCATTACACACGAGCGCGGTGGGCAACATAGTTTTGCAACGCATCATCAAAATCTAAATACCGGTATTCAAATAGTGTCTGTTATTTTAGTGTAGATACCGCATTGATCCAAATATAAGACGATACTTTTTCCCTTGAAAAATGCCTGAAAATGACGCCTCGTCTTACAATCAGGGTCGAAGGAGTCACCCATGTAAACCAATACGTGGCGCCATATGAGCGCTTTTCTCTCGGTCAGTGTTTAGAGAAATGTGTCCCTAGCGCGACCCTGTAAACAAGTTGGCTGGAGTGGGTGTGTTAGCTTACCTTTACATAGGCTACTGAATGACAGAAAGATGCAGCCAGGGCACAGAGATCCACTTGAAAAAAGTGCTTCCAAAGTCGGGCAGCTGGATAAAAATCAGAGGAGAAGTTATGATGCAAATTCTAAACTTATGGTTGTTAACGAGGCTGAGAGAACGAACAACGTGAGGGCAGGAAAAAGATACGATGTGACTGAGCGCAATGTACGACGACGGCGGTCCCAGAAAGATGAGCTAAAAAATGTTCAAAGCCAGAGAAGGGGCTATTGTGGTCCACAAACTGGTCGCTTCAATGAAATTGACAGAAGGGTGTGTGATTATGTGAATGAGAAACGTAATGAAGGAATGCCCATCACAAGGGCTGTGAGGCAGCTTAAAGCACCTGAAGTAGCCACACGGCTCAAGATACCCTGCGCCGAGTTCAAAGCCAGCTTGGGCTGGTGCCGCAGAATGATGCTACGTAATGGCCTGTCCCTCAGACGCAGGAAAAGCTTAGCCCAGCATTTGCCCGCAAACTTCAGAGAGAAGCTGGTGACTTACCAGCGTTATGTCATAAACTTGAGAAAGAAGCATGACTATCCCCTGGATCAGATGGCAAACGTAGACCAGACACCTGTCTTTTTTGACATGCCCATATCTGTCATCGTTCATAAGAGAGGAGACAAATCAGTGATGGTGAAGTCTACAGGAAACGAGAACAGCCGCATTACTGTCATCTGTGAACACTGATTTTGAGGCCTTGAACCAACATTAAAATCTAAATGGTTTGAATTCTTTTTACACATTTTAGAGAAATGCATTTATGACCTATTTAATGTGTTTAGAAGGACATTTCTAAAACTAAACTAAACTATTCAAATACGCCATCAAATGACTGCAATATTAAATTATTTTGTCGTCACCACTGTTGCTCACTTTTCATTCAACCTTTATTTATATTCGGAAAATCGTTGAGAAGAAGCTCTCATTTACAATGATGCCAAATGTACAATGATCATATAAAAATAACAATACAAAAAAAGGACAAGATTAAAAACAATAACAATCATGAGTGAAATATTCATCAATCAGGGATTTAAAATAAGCAAGTTGTTTTGTTACTATAAATTGTTTGAATTGGAGAAATCACCACTGCAAGCCCTAATATCACAGTAGCGTGAACTTTATGTCTTCCACAAATGTCACCTGAAAACCAAACTTGTTGTGTGAGAAGTGTATATTAATAAAATACTTACTGATATTACTAATACCAACTACTAACTGACCTATATAAATTGCCCAAAAAATGAAACCAAAAAATGTGATCAAAAGAGCCTGAAAGGCTGAGAACCTATCCTTTTTGCCTTTACAATGAACTGTATTTATAATGTCAATTATAAGAATACCTTATCTTGAAAACATCTCATAATCGTTACAGCTTGCGCATCAGACAGTCACGCGCCCAAATTTCAAACAGGCCAATCAGCGCTGGCACCTGGCTTTCGAGTTTCTCCTCATTAGGAGCCTGCAGTTGCCGCGGTAAGTGAATCTTCACGACTGTAAAGCCGGAATTATTCACTTTATCAGCACGGCTGCATTACAGTCAGCTAGACAACACTCAGGCGCTTTATAAGAAAGGCCAAAGCAGACTCCACGTACTGTGCAGACTGAGGTCCTTTGAGGTGAGGGAAGGGCTCCTAAGGAACTTTTGTGACTCTGTGGTGGCGTCAGCCATCTTTTACGGTGTGGTCGCCTGGAGCAGCAGCATCAATCCAGCGGATAAGAAGAGACTAGACAGGTTGGTCTAGTCTCAGGACTGCAGCCCGGTCCTGGTCCTGGTCTTGACCACGTGGAGGTGGTGGGCGACAGAAGGATGGTGGCAAAGCTGTCATCAATCCTGGATTGTGTAGGGGGTCTCCCACCCCCTACACGACACTGTAAGAGCCCTGGAAAGCCCCATCAGCGACCGGCTTCGTCACCCGCGGTGCATCACAGAGAGGCACCGCAGGTCCTTCCTCCCAGCTGCTATCAGACTCTACAACCAGGCCTGCTCCTAGTAGACCAACACCAACAACAATATCGTGTGCAATATCTCTAAACACACCCCAGAAATGTGTGCAATATCATTCAGCAACAATACTGTAGCCATTTCACACATCCATACCTGTTTTTTCTTTTTGCACCGCTCCTTTTCTATTTATTCTATACTAGTACTTTTATCCTGTTCTTTGCACTGATCTTTTCTTTTCTTTTTATTACACTAGTTCTTTTTATTCTTATTTTTATTCTGTGTGTATGTGTGAATGTGTTTGTTGTGTATACTGCTACTGTCAACAATTTTAATTTCCCCACTGAGGGATGAATAAAGGTTTTTCTAATATAATGCCAGTGGTAAGGTAACCACACTCCTCATGTTTTGGTTTGAAGATGCATGCCTGCAACATTTGTGAAGAAAACGTTCAGTCTGTAAAAGCATGCATTTTGCATTGCAAACCGCACTGCAATAAACCCCGACGTATTTTCAGATGCGTTGACATGAGCTGCAAACAGATGTTTTCTGAATATGCGGCTTTAAAGTCACACTTCTATTGCCACCACTACAGTACACCAACAGTTAATCGGGACGTGACTTTAACACAATTAAAATGTACTGTCTCTCTTTGTGAACGCCAGTGTGAGGGAACTAACCAGTTGTATGCTCACTTAAAGGAGCACATAGCAGAGGGACGTCATGAACCTTGCCCAGTGAGAGGATGCAAAAGTGTGTTCACTGCAAAATCATCTTTTACCTCTCACATGTCAGGAAAGCACAGATGTTGGTCAGGCAATGTGATATGTGCACCAGTTGAGGATTCACATAGCAAAATCCCCACTACAAGTGCTACCATACTGGGAGCTACTAGTGTGTCAGATGGTGAAGACACTGTGGGGGACGGGTCTAATTTCAGTGACCTCTATTTGAGAAATATATGTATGTTTTACATAAAACTACAGGGACAGCGTGTTCTTCTAGTGTCTAGCATTCAAATCATTGTTGAAGAAATGCAGAATATACATGAGTTGGGACTATGGCTGGAAATCAGTTGAAATTTCAAGAATCGATTCGATTCCGATACTTTTTTAGATTTTGATCGATTATCACGATTCCATACGATTCAATTCGATTTGATATCTATCATTTTCATTTAATATTTTGAGCTGTAATCTGAAATGACTGCTTAGTTATGCAACACATCCATACTGGTATCATATTCATACTTCACACCAAATGAATATAAAATATTAGTAGTTATGGCTGTGAGACTGTTGACATGGCACCAAAAGACTCCCAGAATGTTGATGATCGTATTGCTTTACAAAACATGCTGTGGGCATAATTACATCAAAGTAAATAAAAGCTGTAATTGTACTGGAACTAACCTTGTGGATTGTTATATTTAAGAATTCACCCATTAGCTGTTGAATACAAATAAATGAATAAATGTACTTTCATTTTGAATTGCCATTTTGCATACAAACAGCTGTGAACAATATGTTTACTATAAGGTCTGAGAATGCTCGTCTGCTGACTCTCCAGCAGAGTAGTATCAGTGTGACAACAAGCTGCATGACTGACAACACTGCTTCCAATGCAGTCACTAATCAATATGAAAACAAAACATTAAAAAAGATTCAGCCAGTGTAAAATGTAAACAAAGTGCTGGTTACTGGCTAGTGGCTTCAAATTATTAACTACCAGTACCTGAGGATTGAGGAAACATAAAAATACACTGTCTTGTGTGGGATCTTTAGAAATGCAAGACATTACTTCCCTTCAAAGTGCAAACATGTAGACTGGACATGAACTGTACCTTCTTAAAGTCCCTTCAAAGTTTATAGCTTAAGTGCACTGGATTAGAAATAGAAAGGCATTACCTGCCTATTGTTAAAGTGCAAACTGCAACAAAAGTTAACGCAAACTAAGTGTAAACAACTGTCTTTGTCATAATTTTGCTCTCCTCTCACATGGGAATGGCAAGATTTATTTGCAGGAAAAGGAGTTAGGGATTATTCTTGTGAAAGATGATCATCATCATACATTTTCTGATCAAAGTGTACGATGGTGAATGTCTTTCACACTACCACATGTACACTCTCAAAAAATGACACTGAGAGATTAGAATGCAGACCTGTTAGTGAATTGATTGACATGTGGCCTTTATCAAATGATATAAAAGATGGATACCAGATTGTCCCATTGAAGCAGTCTCTTGAAACACTAAATACTATTCTTTCAGTGGGACGGATGCTAAACTCTTGTTTGTGTCTATACAGATATGGCTGAATCACAAATACCCAAGATTGGTGATGCAATATTATCGGTGCTACCAGATATTCCTGATCAAATAGTGAAGTCAGTAGAAGACACTTTGAACGCGCTTGATGCTGCAACAACAGATGACTTACATTACATCACAGAGGGTGATTTGCTGCCAGTATTAAAGCCCATACAAGCCAGAAGATTGGTTGCTGCCTGGGCCCGAAATGGTGAGTGTAACACACGACTACCACAACACAACACACTTCTCTTATACAGCTGCATAAAGAATGGTGGCTGACAAGCGTATACATGCAGCAATAGGCAAACAAAGACAATACACAAACAATGTAAAGCCAAAAACACACAAAGCACATGCGTCACATAATGTGATATGATATGGTTTTAACAATAACCACAAAACAATGTTTTAATTCTTTCAAAAACTTTTACAGACTCATCCATCCCACCTCGGACCAGGGCATGTTCTTCTCCAGTGTCCATGCTCTCGTCTTCCTCTCCATGCTCAGGGACTCCCTCACCAGCATCATCCCCAGCTACATCATCTACCTCAGGAGGCAGTCGTCCACTTGCACCAAAGTGGGTCGGACATTTTAATATACTATGGCAGAGGCTCCGTGAGGAGTTGATACAGAGTCTTGAAAGGCAGAAAAGGCCAAGTCCACGACTGTGGCGTGAAATGATAAGGATTGCAGTCTCAGAGATGATGAAGATTTGTAAGAATCGAAGCAAACACAACACCACAGAGATAGTGAAAAGGATGGTGGCCATGTATCCGAAGTCACTTCAGATCTGATTGATGGTGATGTTATTGGACTTGGAAAGCGACTCCAGTCACGAGTTGAAAATGTCATCATCAGATGATGACACAGATGAAATATCTGCTGAATAAAGAGCAAGTGTTCAGGACACGTATGGCTGTGCCAAAACATTTGCCACTTCCCCAGACTGTAGAGAGTCAGCTAGAAAAAAAAAAACAAATGAAGATGCTTGAAGAAATGAACTACAATGCAGATGTTGTGAGACACTTAATTAAGTCCACCTAATTCACTCAGCGTAAAGACAAAGACATAAGAAATTATCCCTGGAATGGCCATTTTTGTTCAAGGAAGCTGGTATGGCAGCACACTTCCAGGAGCTGACTGGTGTGAGTTTGATTTTGTCCTTTCTTGCCAATGTGGACAAAAAGGGAGCACGTCTCTTAAACATCTTCAAACATGTTGGTGCACATAAACACAAACAAGTTCTGGATGCTCTTCTTAAGCTGCAAACTGAAAGGGGTCACTTTACTGGTTGCTCAGAAGAAGTTATACAGATGGTGCTTCTACTACTGGCTCATTTTGATGAGATGGAAGAGCATCTGTTCCACTTCGTTGAGAAGACAAGCCTTGCTGAGGAGGTTCAGATGGAGAATGTCCAACCAACACTCTGCCTTATTGTGTGTGGTAAGTACATTGAACCAAACATGCGAGTTTCACGACACTCATTTGTATTCTTGGCCTGTTTGCTTTCATGTTATAGTTCAGCCCACTTTGAGACACTGGCTAAGATACCAAGTACCATTTGAATTTCTACTTATGACTGATATTGAAGGCCTTGTCATAAAAGATCTTTTCTTTTTTTTGTTCATTTTGTTTATTTTCAGGGTCCTCCTGCTTTGCTGCCGAGACATTTATGTTAAGCATCGACCAAGAGATTGTCAACAACCACATCCCTTCCTTCACATCTGCCATCTGCCTGATGTTCAGCAGTTATTACTGCTTCAACATACACAACCCAGCGGAACTACGGTCTACACTGGAGTTCCTCCAACGGTAAAAATGTATTTCTTTATTAGTATCAATATTAGAAACAGTAGCTTGCATACCTTTTGCGTGTGTGTGTGTGTGTCTGTGTGTGCGTGCGTGTGTTTCTGTTTGTGTGTACCATTCCACACAGCACAAGAGCTCAAAGTGTGTGTGTGTGTGCGTGCAGCGTGCACGGCAAGAAATCGAAGGGGACTGATGTTCATTTCCGAAATCTGATTCACATTGATTTGAGTTGATAGAGAATTTCCAAGGGGTTTCTAGTCTCTGTTCTCTGACATACTTTCACTTCATAATAGGACATACATAATTGAAAATTGGATGGATACACAGTGCAACACAGGCTATATTTACATGCACTCTAAGCCTTAATATAATTGGAATATTAGCAATAACCTGGTTTCAGAGCAGCCATGTAAACACTAATAACCCGTTTAAATAACTGGAATATTATGGTTTTTTTAAAAAAATGTTTACGGATAAAAATGTTTTTTTCATGACAAATTCATACTCTTTCTAAATGTTACGTGGGGCTGTGCCCACTCTCTCTCTCCCTCTCTCTATCTGCCTTCCTCTTGCTCCTCCCTCCTGCGCACCTACAGCGCATCGGGTGCTCAGGTGTGGGAGGGACGGTAGGCTATAAAGAGCCTACCGGAGCAGACCTCCCGATGATCAGTCCGCTCCTCTTTATTATACATATTGCAATAACAAAAATGCACACCCGGCATTGAGACAACATTTAATGCAATTTTTATTATTTTCTGCTTCAACCTTATCACAATTATCGGGTTGATCTTTTACAGAATAAATTCTAAATTTACAATTTATACTGTTCATGGTCAGTCACACATCTTACTCGCAATGTTATTCCATGTTAATTCTCAAGTTAACCATGTTTTTTAAAAGGTTAAAACTTCATTTTTTACATTGAAATATGAAATGAAACACATTTTTATTGTAAAGTCTACTGTATCAGTACATTTTAAACGTAAATGAAGCAACATTTGGTATCGTAATTTAATTGTACCATTTTAGCAACCTGGCTGCTGGCATTATACCGTTAAAAATATCAAACTTTCTATGTACATTCTCAAGTAAAACAATCTATTTGTTAATTATTAAAACCTTATTTTTCACAGTAGAATATGGTATAAAGTACCCCAGACGTCCTGGGGGACTTGGACAGAGGTGAATCATACTGGTGGTAGATGCTTTCCATGGACACGTAACAGAGGAAGTCAAGAAGACATGTCTTCTGAGAGCATCATCAACGGGTTCAAGAAATGTTGCATCTCAAGTGTAATGGATGGAAGCGAGGATGATTTGATATGGGAGGAGCCGAATGAGCAGCCTGCGGCAGAGAGCGACAACTAGAATGGGAGTGAGGAGGAGGAACCCAGTGATGTGGAGGATGCAGCTGAATGAATGTGGAGTAACTGTTCGTGGTGTTTTTTTAATGTTAATGCTCTTGCAGACTCTGTTCTGACACTGTTTGTCAAGCAAATGTGCGCCGTTTATTGCAAGTTATGCCTGTTTATTGCACTGCTTCATGGCATAGAACCACGAAGTGCGTTCAGTGCTCTGCCTGTTAGCGGGGCTATAGAAGAGTTTATGATATTTTTCCCCCACAATTAACACCAAATATTTTAAAATGTACAATAAAATGCTGTTTTTATGGAAACAAGATTTTGTCCAAATATTTTTCCAAATAAGGGTCTTGAAAAAAAGGGGTCCTCTTATTTTCAGGATTGTCTTATATTCAGGTCAATACGGTATATATATATACTTTTTAATCTAAGGGTGCCTGTTTTTTTCCAAACAAGTGTCACTGATGAGAATAATGAGAGGAAAATTAGCATTACAGCATTAAACTAGCATTACAATCTGATCCTCTATCATGTTCTATACTTGTTCTTTTTCAGTGTTGCCTCAGTAATGACATCATACGATTCAAGTTTGAATATATATTTTACTTACAGTGCAGTTTGCACTTCCTCCTTCATAGGGGTTGATTTAGAAATAATCTGTGGTTAAACATGTGGTTCCATTTCTCAGCCCCGCATACAGACACCAATCTCACAAGCAATTCCAAACCCGATCTGTGCTGCTTTGGCTCTCAGAAATCCTCATTTTGAGATGGGTCTCGCCAGGAGGTGCTTTTCCAGGTTGTCACAGGTGCTGTCAACTATTGTGACATTCAATTATTCCTTCAGCGCCTGCCTTCATGGAAGTGCCTGAACTGGGGCACGGCAGGTCAACCCATCCCTCCTCAGATTGGCTGATTGGGTTTGGTCAAAGCGGTGATTTTTTTTTTAAGTCTGAAATAAGACGCTAAACACACCTGACAGGGAGCATGAGCGCATTGACAGGATTTTGCTCTTTCTGATACTCTCCAGCAATTACGAAGTGTGCGCAGGTATCTGTGTGTTTCTGCCTGTGTCCGATTGCACACTCCACTGAAAAGGAGGTGAAAACCACTCAGGGTCTGTTGGTTACCAGTGTTTATTATTTGCCCGGATTTTGGGTTGTTATGTGATATCCGGACCTTTTCATGCCCAACATGGCTTCAAAAACATAACATCAGGTTGGCTTTTCTATTATTCTCTGTATCCACCAGCAGATGAGAAATGACCCGAGATTCCCACCCAGGGCCCAAACAAAAATCGTCCTTGGAAAGAAAACCATGTGAAGACATGTCTGTGGCATCGGGCTCAAACCAAGACACACACAGAGAGAAAGCGGGTGACCATGAGACAGTTTCATTTAAGAATAAATTGCGTTAAAGGCAACCATAAACAATACATTTTTACTGTTTGTTCCACTGGAATGACTCTTTATTTTTACCCATTTTGTAGTTCTGGGTATTTATAATCGTGTTTTTTGGGGGTGTGTTTTATTTTCTGAAACTATCGTTGTGTACCAGAATGACATGACATGACACAAATGTTTGGCATGCTGGTGTTTGTCAACACATGCCGCTGTTCACTCCTTCATTATACGAAACATCATAATGGACAACAGATTGATTGTAAGGTTGGCAGATCACATGTATAAACATGCTTGCACCGAATAGTCTTATTTTTAATTTGCTTCTAATCCTTTACAGGCACATCAGTTTAAGTCATTAGCATTTGTCATCCGCAAGCGCCTGAAATGCACGTGAGGTAAAAGCTTTGAGGAAAACTCATCATTCCGCATGAGTGCCCCTTAGCAGGGTCTAGTTTTTATGCATTTTTCATTTCATTGTGAGTGCAAATTTGCAGGAGTTAATTGCCTGAGGACTTAACACCATTATTTCTAATTGCACTTCAGGTTTACTCATCTGAATCTTTATTTTTCTATATTAATTTCCCAACAACACAAGGTCAATAGGGAAGCCTTACTATGTGTACAAAATAGATGCAAAATACATTTTTTCTTTACTTGAGAGATCATTTGCCTGATACAGGGTTACTTACTGTTTCATTCCATGTTGAAACAAGATGTTTGCTTTTGTTTTTAAAGTAGCCAGAATAGTAATGCACTTATGATTTGAATCTATTTGCTAAATCAGACTGATATTCACTCAAATGGATTGGTGGGTGTCATACTAATCTTCAATCAGTGTAAAATAAAATAAAATAAATCATTTAAAAAAATTATAGCAAAAATGTCAGCCATGGTAGATGATTTTAGGTTTAGAATACATACTACATACATACTAATTTTAAAACATTATATAGTGTTTCATTGTATCATTGTAGTCGTATATAAAACCCCGTCACTGCTGCTCCTAAAAAACAAGACAAAGACCATGAATACCATTCAGCCAAAATCTCTCACCAATTTGAACATGACATTGCAATGACTCGAAGGATTTGATTGTCACTGACACAGTGAGCACTTTCCTATTTTGCATAACAGAAAAAGGCTGAATAAGTCAGAAAATAAAATGTTATAAGCTGTTAGCAGCTTTTAATATGTTCATGTGCACAATGAGTCTGCAATTTGTACTCTGTGTTTAATGTCACAGATCACAGTGTTTACTGATGTGACGTTTAAAACATTATGCTAATTCCCTGGCCGAGCTGATTTTGGAAACACAAAGTGAAATGTCACATGGGAAGGCGAGCAAATTTGTGTGCTTATGTTTGTGCGGCTTTGATGAAAGCTGCTGCTTTCCCAAGTTTTTAACATTTGCAAATGTCTCTGCATCTTTCCATGTGCGCGTCTAGCTCTGAAAACACCAGTGTCAACATACTGTTAGTTTATGAACAGCTTTTTGTTTGAGGCACTGTAAATGTCAGCTAAGGAAAGATGTTGTGACTACCTTTTCTTTTTTTTTTGCCCCAGTGTGACGTATACTCCAGTTTCAAGATGGTAAAGATGCTTACAGTAATCAACATGATTTTTTTAAATGTTATTAAAGAAACTTTTGATGATGGAATGATGGAAATGATTGAAGACAGAGTCAGCCTCAACTAAGTTTTCATGGGGTAAGTTTGAACTATCGCTTTTTCTGCCTGGACCAGCAGGAGCAGTT
>CAESWR010001814.1:0-11023 GCA_903171835.1 Mullus surmuletus
CCTCTTTATTTTCAAAGGAGTCCTCTTTTTGTTATGCTTGGTTGTTTACATTTATTTTGCAATCCTTTTCCATGGTTGCATGTGTTACTTTCCTTTCCCCTCTACGAGCTGGATTTGTAACACAGCCTGCATCCACAATCTCCGATGTAGGCACTCTGATACAAGCAGTCCATTCCAGACTCCACTCTAGTATTTGAATGTAGAATATTCTTCTGTTTAAGGTTCAAATGTATGTAAGTCATTGGTTATTAATCAATGGGTCAGTTTTTCTCATATCTACTGTTGCTGACTATTGTTCTCTGTTTGAGTAATATCACTTGATCAAGCCTTTTCTAACATTCCATACTACAAAATAAGTCATAAAAATATCATTTGTGCTAATAAAATATCAGATCGATGTTGGTATCAGCCAATACTCAAAATTGCAGTATCGGGAACCCATATTATTTGCATGTATTTTCTTCGATCTGACTGAAGTAGAAACCAGGTTTTGTTGAATGAATGTAAACAGAGGAAGCAGAGGAAGTTTGATGTCAGCGCCCCGAGCAGGAAGAGCAGGACTGCAAATGTAGTTTCAGTGGGTTCTCGCAGGTGACTGCACCTTCAAAATAATCAGCCAGACGGTTTCCGCACACAAACCGGTACGTTCCAGTTCACGTAAATACAAACAAACAGGCCGATACCGAAGCTTCATCTGCCTGGCAGCAGCAGAAGCGACGGCGGCGGTAGCAACAACACCCGGGTCCAGCTCAGCTGATTGGAATGTGGCGGTTCTCTGGCAATGGTTACTTTTCATTTCCTTCTCTCTTGATCTCTTTTTTTTGCTTCTCTCGTAAATGCTGTAGCCTGCGTCGGATGTGTCCTCGCTTGCATGCAGACCCTGAATTGTGACACAGCCTAAGTGGCCTTTTTGCGTCAGGTATGTATTGCAGTGGTGATGATGGCAGAGACAACGGAACCAAAGCAGATACTTTCAGAAGAAGCCAACAAACCAAAAGGAGCCTGTGATCGCACAAGCAAGAGTTAATTTTAGGAAAGTGCAGGATCAACTTGGCTTCAAATAAGAGGAGTTTGGCGCCTTCCTCCTCGATTTGTAAGTTCATGCTGACATTACAGGTCAGTGTTGCATCAGAACAGACCATCAGAATCCCGCCCAGCTGACACTGCGCTTTTGGGGGGGGGGGCTTTCAGCATATCTCGTTTTACCAAAAGGACTCCACCTGATACTACAAAGGCGTACCACAAAAGTTTCCTGAAAAAGGAAAACGTTGGCAGGGGTACAGACACAAGTTTGCAGAGGCACATCCTTGGTCGAACAGCGTCAGTGGAGACGATTACAAGGCCAACTGCAAAATGTATCAGAGTTTTTTCAGTGGCGCATGGTGGAGTGTCTGACATCAGACAGCAACATGAAGAGAGCAACACAGCAGACATGTAAGAAGGCAAAAGACACGCGCGTCAGTTTCAAAGTTCTTGGTAGCCCAATCATCTGCTGAGACTGATACGGTCTGAGACATGATGTTATGATTGATTATGTTGCCTATCTGGTTGTGCTTTAGCCAGAAGATGTCAGTGCATGCATCAGACTATAGTAGAGTGTTGTGGTTTCATTAATTTAAGATGCTGAGCAAATTAATTATAATTTATTTAGTATACAGTAGTATTTGCCAATATAAAAATGTGATATGGCCCTTTAAAGAACAACTCAAAGAATTTGATCTTTACTTAACTTTCTGTTTGTTTTGGATGTTTGGTTTGGATGGAACACTGCATCTGAAACCAGCTTTACCAGATGAATTTGGAGCTGTGGCGACACGTAATCAAAACTCCAACTGATCAGTGGACTGAACACACACACAAAGTATATCCAGCGACCAACTTCACAGACGCTGACCAAAAACCACTTCAGGTAAGTGACAAAAGTCTGACAATTTGAAGAGAAAATGTTATACTTTGTTTCATTTCAGACATTTCTGAGGCATTGAGCACTTACCTATCGCTAATACTTCCTCGACCTTTTTAAAAAGTGATCATATTATCTGTTCATCTTATGTCTACAAATGCTCTGTTCTAATCTAGTTAGTAAAGAGTTTCACACTTTATATTATTCTATTTTTGTTTAGAGGACAATAGCTCCAGTGTAACATTTTTCTGATTTTCTTATCAGCTGAACTTTCAAACACATAAATAAATTAGACATGTTGCCTCGACATGTGAGTGTCTGCGGTGATTAGAAGAGGGATCCTCGTTGTGTTCTCCTCATAGATAAATAAAAAAAGGCTCATCTTGATGAGAGCCTAAAGCTTAAAGCTTCATTAAATGATTTGGGGGCTTTGTTGTTCAGTGAGTGCACCCAGAGGCGTTTTCCTGAGTGGCTCTCTGCTTCACGTTTCAGAAGTGTGATTATGTTTTGTGTCTGTAAATCCAGCAGATTCCGTCTTCGGCCTCCCAGGTGGAAATTCAAACTAACAAGATGGCCACATCATCTGGTGAGACGCACTGGTTTACATTTTACACTACCAGCTGTTAGAGCGATCACCTGCAACTACAGATTATGGAGTTATTAACGTGTTTCCTGAATCTCCTGACTCTTGTGGTCAGTGAAAATAAGACAAAAAAGAATCAGAGTTTCTAATATGAGATAGGAGAAACTGGTCCAGCTGCAGCTGTGGATGTGTTTTCCACGAGGAAACAATGTTATTAAAATGTGCGGCAGCTTAAATATGTGTGATATACAGTGATCAGAATACAGGAGAAAAACCCGTTTGGGAGGCACAAACACTGAACAAAACTGTGATGGAACTACAAGTATAAGTGTCAGGTTACCAATGACGACACAGAGGTCACAAATGATTTCAAAATGTAGATTTCTTGATATGTATATTTACACATTAGTAAGAAGTTGAATTAGTTGAATTATTTTCATATTCCATGATTCCAATCAAGTGTCTGAACACGTCAAAGTACAGGTGTATAGTTGTACAGGACAAAATATGATCTTATCTTTCAAAACCCTTCTGAAGGTCAGGGACGGATTCTGGACACTTCCAAAACAGATGATGGAAATGTGTCTCCAATCTTCATAAAACAAGCTCACGTGGAGTCTCACAAAAAAGTCTGACAAAACATATGTAGCATAACCACTAGGGCTGTCCCGATACTATTTTTTCACTTCTGATATGATACCGATATTGCAGCCTTGAATATCGGCCGATACCGATATCAATCTGATATCAGCACGCCAAGAATGATGCATACTTTCATTACTTATTTTGTAGTGTGGAATGTTAGAAAAGGCTGCATCAAGTGATACTACTCAAACAGAGAACAATCGTCAGCAACAGTAGTTTTGGAAAACTGGCCCATTTATTGTTAACAAAAGAATTGAATAGAAGAATAAATAAATTCAGGCCCTGAATAATAAACTCAATAACTTAAAGTGCAAACAATTCACACAAGTTCACCTCAGTTATTTATTTTTATATTATATAAATATTGTCCACTGTCTAACTGCTCAAACTTAAGAGTCCAAACAGCTCCAATTTCACTGACTCTTCCCAAAACAATGTGGTCATAGCTCTTAAGTCTTCACAAAAAATGTAGAATATAAACAAAATAAACATATCACTCTAATAAGAAGAGCAGAAAACAATCAGTCAGTTAACTAAAGTTCTGACTACTCCTCCATCTCCACGTTCTGCAGACCGAGCAGTCCGAGCAAACCCGACATTACTCACCACCGACAGGTGCTGGTCATCGAGCACAATGAATTGGGCTCTTTTCTGTTATAGCTGATGCCTTTTTGCCGTCATGTGGGAGTTTGTCACACTTTGCAAATGTTTTGGCCAGCGTTGTTTGAGGGAGGTAGAGGTTAGAATTTTCCTTGCCTCGGTGATCTTCTGAAAATCCTCGTGCTGTTGTTTGTGGTATTTTTTTCAGATGCGCGATGAGGTTGGTCGTATTAAACTTACCCGATTCTGTGCCACCACGGGAAACTTGTGCATGACAACGTTTGCACTCAGCTGCAACGTCTTTTTCCGACTTAAGGGAAAAGTACTGCCACACGGCCGACATCACTTCTCCTCGTAACACACACGCTGTTGTTGTTGTGATCACGTGAACTCTACAAGCCGCACGCTCTTCTTCTTTGGCGGGCGGCACCAGCATTGGTTTATTACCGCCACCTAATGTGTTGGAGTGTGAACTCCTTTTATCGGAGCGTTTATATCTGAGATTTTAGATGCAGTCTGATATAATCTAATATTCTATTTTTGGCTGATATCGGACCGATATCAATATCGGATCGGGATAGCCCTACCTGGTGTGGGTGGCTATTTGCCACCCACACCAGGTACCCTGCCGAGTCGAATCAAGTCGAGTAGTCGTGCCGGTACTATGCAGTGGAAAGGATTTTATTTTGCAGAGGAAGGATTTGATGGTAGCTGGGCAGGTTCGAGTTAGGTTGGGAGATGTATGTTATAACAAGGACTCTTAGAACTTTTTGGGTAATTTTTGGTTGTTTGCTGGGGGTTAGCTCTGTTCCTGCATTTCTAGGAATTATTTTTTTTTTTTTCGATCAGAAATAGGGCAGAAGGGCTGTGGGAACACAGGCATGCTCCCATTTGTAATGATGAAATGTGTGCACCTGGCACTATGTGAGGGAAGGAGGGATGTCGCCTCCTCTTTACATGCACCGCACTGCAAAGTGACAGTTTGGTGCCAGCGTAAATTCCGCCTTGGTAAATAATCCTTTGACCTGAGTCTAAGCACACCGTATAACAGTAGGTGGGAAGAGAGCGGGGGAAGGGGGGGGGGCTTCTTCTTGTATAAATCTACTTCATTTGTTCTTTGGTCTTGTGGATTTATTTGGTTTAATTATGTGACTGAAACAGAATGTTTTGGATTTTTTTTTTAAAATTTTGGATCAATAAAGTATTTATCTAATGTGATGCAATTTTCTATAGATGAGTTAACATTCTGTGTGTCGTGACGCGTGCCATCCATCTTTGATTGAAATCAGAAGCAATGGAAGAGAGTCGAGTTGATAAAAGAATTTGTTAAAAGATTCTGTAGTTTTGATATCTATTGTTCACATGAATGGAGTATGTCTAATATCCACCAAACCTGTCTGTGGAGTTTGGCATCTGTCTGCCTGCACACCCTATCAGATCAGATCCGCTGCACTGACATTCAGGCATGGTCTGAGCACTGCGCCGGGCAGATGCCCATCAACACTCCCCCTGCTGCACCAGTACACCAATCTCAGTGTATGGCAAATTGGCAAATGCATGCCTTGCACTGGCATGAAAATACGGTTCCTTCTGGGTTTGCACTTAGACCAGAGCTGTCTACTAAAAAAGAGCCCAAGATGTAAATGTGGTCAGTCAAACAATTATAGTCCCATCACAAAAAAAGACATTTTAATACCAGGTCTTTGCTATTAAAATCTTTGATAGATTCCTTCTCCAATTAAATGAGCAAGGACATCAGGGAAGGAAACAGTGCAGGACTCTTAACAAAGTAATTTTCTTGTGGTTGTTTCATAGGAAAGCATCCCCCTAACCTTAGCTGTCACCCTCATCCTAACCCTAAATCAACCAGAGAGAGTCTCTGCATTCTGCTGATCGGGAAGAGTGCCACAGCAAACTGCATTCTGGGCCGCAACACAAAACTATCCAACATGGAGATCCGACGGGAGTTGATGAACTGCATCAGCATGCTTGCTCCCGGGCCGCATGTCTTCTTACTGGTGCTGACAATTGGGTGCTTCACAACGGAGGAGAAGGAAACTGTGGAGCTCATCAAGACCTTCTTTGGAGAAAAAGCAGGGAAACTGCACCGTCCTACTGTTCACCAGAGGTGACGAGCTGCAAGACCAAAATTTGACAGAATACCTGCAGGAGGGCAACGAAAGCCCTGACGAAGCTGATCTCTGACTGTGGGGGAAGATACCTGGCCTTCAACAGCACCGACATTCAGAACCGAGGGCAGGTCGAAGTGCTGCTGAGGACAGTGGAGGCTATGGTGACGAGGAACGGAGGAGGCTACTACACCTCTGACATGTTTAACAAGGCAGAGGAGGCCAGAGAAAAGGAAACGCAGAAGATCCTGAAGTGGAAGGAGAGAACTGGAGAGGCAATATGAGGAGGAACTCGAGGCAAAAAAAAGGACATTTTCAGAGCGCATACTTAAATTTGAGTGAGAGGAAACAGAGCGCATGAGGCTGATCAAAGAGCAGGATGAACGAATGAAGCTGGAACAGAAGAGGAGCGACAGAGCGAGAGAGAAAAGTGAGGAAGAGAAGAAGGAGAAGAAGCAAAAATGTCGCAGATAAAGTCAAGCGTCAACAAGATACTGCCGAAGGCAAGTGTTCAAAAGTTCAGTAGAAGAGAGGAGGCGTTGGAGAAGCAGAGAAAGGAATGGTAGGATAGATGTTGCCAGCATGTTGAGGAGGCACAAGAGCAGGAGCAGGTTCTACTCGCCCAGCTCATCAAAGAATTTGAGCAGCTGGTGAAAAACTACGGAAGAAGAAAGAGGAGGAGGGAGGAAGCTGAGAGAGAATGGAGGGAAACAGAAGAAAACTACAGGAAGATGGATGGAAGGAAATCGAGAGGAGGCATGTAGAGGAGGCCAGAAAACAGGCAGAGGAATGTAATGAGTTCAGATGGAGGTACACCCGAGACATGACTGCCGAGAGGGAAAAGTACGAGCATGAGGTGCAGCAGATGAAGAAGCAGTGGGAGAGACACAACAAGGGCATCTTCAACCATCTGAACAGCAACAAAACTTTCAAGAAAGACTTTGACAGTCTGAAGAAACGACAGGAGAAGGAAGTCAGAAGCCTGAAGTCCACCATGTGCTTCCTCAACAATGACGAACTTGAGGACACGATGAGAGAGCTACAGCTAAAACACCAGGAGGAGGTCAACGACTGGATCGAGGAGCATGTGCAGATGGCCGCCACAAGCAGCCACTGCACCATTTTATGAGGAGTTTTTCATGTCTTACACTGTTAGAAAATAATGGACTAAGAAATGTTTGATACTTGATGTTCTCACATCCAATGCAATTTATGAAATCAAAATTAGGATGGATAAATAAATAGACATACTTGGAAAAATATCTACCTGTTTCTGTTCTCATAGACAAAGCAGTGATGTATGAAAATCGAAATCGAAATTTGCTGATTGACTTAATCAACATCTTCATCCATGAGGGAATACTGCCTTCTCCAATATTTGTGGTTGCCACTGTGCTTGTTGGAGATGGCTACTTCCCCTGCTCAAGAAAACCAGTAAGTAAAAACACACTGCAGGACTCTTCACTAAGTACTTTCCTTGTGGTTGTTTCACAGGACAGGATCTCAGGATCGTGATGATTGGGAAAAACTCCATTGAGAAAACATCACTGGGCAACTTCATGACTGGGACCCAAAACACTCTATTTTGCAAGAAGGTAAAGCAGTGTGTGCACTTACATGGCGAGTGGCAGAGAAACAAGCTGACCATTGTGAAAATGCCAAACTTCCTCAGTCTGCCTGTGGAGAAAGTCAGGGTGGAGATGAAGAGGTGTGTGGCTCTCTGTCCTCCAGGGCCCAATGTCCTGCTGCTGTTGGTGAAACCCTCTGACTTTAGTGAGGAGGATCGGAGGAAGCTGCAGCTCTATCTGCAGTTCTTTGGGGAAGACGCTCTGAAGCACTCGCTGGTCGTAATGATGGACGCAGTAAGAGGCGGAGGTCCCTCCGTAAACCAACTCATACAAGACTGTGGACAGAGGCTGTACCAAGCCTGCTTTGATGACAGAGGCCTTCAAGAGCTGATGGAGAAGATGGTGAGCGTCGTCAGCAAAAACCAGGGGCGACATCTTACCTTCATGGGGGACGCTAATCCCATGGCAGCTCTCGAGTCATCACACACTCCTCTAAACCTCCTGCTGTGTGGGACTGGGAAGAGCTCAGGTGTTGGCGCCATTCTGGGATGGAATAGGACGGCCAATGATACATCGCCGAATGATCTAAGGAGAGCTGAGGTATGTGGGCACCAGGTGTCCCTGGTGGAGCTGTCCACACTGCTCGGAAAACCTTCAGATACCGCCAGGAAGGAGTCGTACCGCTGTGTCTCCCTGTGTGAGCCCGAGGGCGTCCATGCCTTTGTGCTGGTGGTTGCTTTGGACCACATCGCTGATAAAGACCTCAGAGAGCTGGAAGCCATCAGGAGCACCTTCAGCTCCCAAGTGGACGACTTCACCATGGTTCTCTTCACCACCAAGACCGACCCCAATGCTGTTGCAGTGAAGTTTCAGAAGCGAAGCGAGAACTTCCATGTACTTAGTCAGAGCTGTGGTGGACGCTACGTCGTCCTCAACATCAGAGACACGCGGCAGATCCCGGAGCTGCTGCACGCCGTGGATACCATGACTGCTTTGGGCTCCAAGAGCTTCAAAAGGGACATGATTCCCAAACCACAGGTGAATATGTTGACAAGAGAAGACTCTGTGATGGACGCAAGACACTACAAGTATCAAGTACCACCACGTCGTAAGATGGTACAGGAGGTGCAGACAACACAGGAGGCTAACCCTCATCCTCATCCTCATCCACATCCTCGCTCTCACCCTCGCTCTCAGCCTCAGCCTCATCCTCACCCTAACTCCAACACCGACCCGACCAGAGAGTGTCTCCGCATGGTGCTGATTGGGAAGACAGGCTGCGGGAAGAGCGCCACTGCAAATTGTATCCTGGGTGAAGAACACTTCAACTCCGAACTAAGTATGAAGTCAGTCACCACGGTGTGTCAGAAGAAGGAAGGGGAGGTGGATGGGCAGCCAGTGATGGTGGTGGACACGCCTGGACTCTTTGATACGAGACTGTCCAACGAGGAGATCCAACGGGAGCTGGTAAACTGCATCAGCATGCTGGCTCCCGGACCGCACGTCTTCATACTGGTGCTGGCGATCGGACGATTCACCAAGGAGGAGAAGGAAACTGTGGAACTCATCAAGAGGTTCTTTGGAAAAAGAGCTGAAGCCTTCACTGTTTTGCTGTTCACCAGAGGAGACGCACTGAAAGGCAAAACACTGGACAAGTACCTGGAGGAGAGCGACGTCGTCATGAAGAAGTTGATCTCTGACTGTGGGGGAAGATACCTGGCCTTCAACAGCACTGACCTGCAGGACCGAGGTCAGGTCAACAAGCTGCTGAGGATAGTGGAGGCTATGGTGAAGAGGAACGGAGGAGCCTACTACA
Source organism: Mullus surmuletus (assembly GCA_903171835.1). Taxonomy (NCBI): domain Eukaryota; kingdom Metazoa; phylum Chordata; class Actinopteri; order Syngnathiformes; family Mullidae; genus Mullus; species Mullus surmuletus. The sequence goes on from CAESWR010001814.1 coordinate 9,245, forward strand.
CCTCTGGCATGTTCATCGAGGCAGAGGAGGCCATAATGAAGGAAACGCAGAAGATCCTCAAGAGCAAGGAGGGGACAATCGCGAGGGAGACGAGAGAACTGGAGAGGCAATGTGAGGAGGAAGTCCAGGCAAAGAAAAGGGCATTTTCAGAAGTGAAACACAGATTTGAGCAAGAGGAATCAGAGCGCATGAGGCTGGTCCAAGAGCAGGAGGAACGAATAAGGCTGGAGCGGAAGAGGACCGAAAGAGCGAGAGGGGACAGGGAGAAGGAAGAGGAGAAGAAGAGGCAGGAGCTGCAGAGAAGGCTGGAGGAGGAGGTGAAGAAGAAGCAGCAGCTGATGGAGGAGGAGAAAAAATTGCCAAACCACGTCGAAGCTGAGAGAGAATGGAGGGAAGCGCAGCAAAACTACATGAAGAAGATGGAAGACGTCAAGAGAAGGCATGAAGAGGAGGCCAGAAAACAGGCGGAGGAAAACAACGAGTTCAAACAAAGGTACACCCGAGACATGACTGCCGAGAGGGAGAAGTACGAGCGTGAAGTGCAGCAGATGAGGAAGCAGCTGGAGAGACAAAACAAGGGCATCATCAACCAACTGACCAGGAACAAAGTCTTCAAGAAAGACTTTGACAGTCTGAAGAAAGGACAGGAAGAGGAAGTCAGAAGCCTGAAGTCCACCATGTGCTTCCACAACAAAGATGAGCTGGAGGACACGATGAGAGAGCTCCAACTAAAACACCAAGAGGAGATCAACGACTGGATCGAGGAGCATGTGCAGATGGCCTCCACAAATGGCCACTGCACCATTTTATGAGGAGTTTTTCTCGTCTTACACTTGTCATAGAAAAAATTGACAACATTTTCTGCTAGTTTATGTTCTCACAGCTGGTGAAATATATGAAATCAAAATTATGATATTAAATTGACATATATTTAAAAAAAACATCTGCTAGTTTCTGTTCTCATAGCCAAAGCAGTGATATGTGAAATCAATATTTGCCGATTAATTACCTTATTAACATGATTTTAATTACTTTTTGTACAAAGTCCTGGTTAAATGAAGCTCTGTTTTAAGCTTTGGTTTTACTGTATATTCACGCATGGACATGGTTATTGTATACATTCTTTTATTCTAGGAAATAAAATGTTTAAATGGTGTAGTTTTAGTATTTTTTCCTTCATTTTTTTTTTCCTTCATTCAATCCAATTTGGCAACTATAACCTTGACAAAACAACAATAATTACAACATAACATTATCAAACGTTTCATGAGCTACTTTTAGCCACGGACAAATCTGATCTGATCTGGTGAGTGTAAGTAACTATTACAACTAAATCAGGCATTTAGATTCAGTTACATCCGCATCTAAACTGCACTAACTTCAAGCGCAAGAAGATCAGACTGAAGCTGATTCAGCTGACTCATTTAATTATTTCATATTAATTTGTGGTATTTCTACAGCAGTCTTTTTGAAGGAGATGCTTTTTGTCCCCTGGAGCTAATAAGAGAGTTTGCTATAAAAATCTGTTACTGCTGAAAAAATAAGCCTCAAATTCAATGTTGCTGCTAATCATTGACCCATCTGAGGCGCTAATAATAATAATAATTATTATTATTATAATCATCATTAAATCCAAATTGCATTTGATGGAAATTATTTGAGTTTTTTATTTTTTCTCATTAAAATACTATGGAGTTACGCAGACAAACTGGCATTTAGAGGATTAAAATCCCCCAAAATAATTAATAGTTGATATTTCAGGGTGACGTTGATGAACAA
>CAESWR010001815.1:0-10063 GCA_903171835.1 Mullus surmuletus
CCGTCCTACACTTTGACTGCTGCTGCACGTGGGAGCAGTGTGCCGCGGAGCTGTGCTGACAGAGAGACAGTCTGAGAGTTCACGGAGGCGAAGATAGCACGCAGGAAACCTGTATTTTACTAAATTAGCTCAACTTTTCATGTAAAATAAATCTGGGATTTTTGTGCTCCAAACTGAACACAGTGGTAAAAGTACTGAACACAAGGTTGGCTTCAATTTCTGACAGAAAAACGGTAAGATAAATGTCTCCCATGGGCGTTTCCGGGCACTGCCACCCACCAGGAACCTTCCTATGAAATCATAAAAGCATCATCTCCACACTCGGCACATTACCTTTGACATGATTCTGAGGAAATGAAACAAAGTCTGAACCAATAAACACCTGCGTTCTTATCTAATCTGGTTTGTAAAGGAGTCTGATTGCTTTTTGTGGTTCATTATATCGCAGCATTCGACAATCAATTGTATATTAACAGGATATTGCACAAGTCCCATCATGCACCAGGTTACCTGGTTCCATCCAGCACAAAGGCACTGGCAGGTTAGTGGCAGGTTTGCTGGATTCAATCCAGGAAATGTGGGAACTTTTGTTTGTTCTTTTATCTGTTCAGAAAAAAAGTCAACAAAGTCGCCCTCGGGCTGCTGGAGGACACGCCCACATTGGACATTTCTTCAATCACACACAGTAGACAAGCTGAAACATAAAACATCCACAGCTATTCATTATTTTACTGTATGATGACCTTTGACCTTCAGACTAAACATCATCTGTTTCCTGTTTTCAAAGTTTTCAGTTTGTCATCAAGAGGAAACTTCAGGTGTGTGTGTAAATAAAGTCTGTAAGTCACATTGATGTGACACCAATGACACACTGAGTCCATCGTGTCTCACTGATACAATGTTCATCCTGCTCTCTACACCCTTAACGCCTCTAAAGCCCATGCTTTTATTTTGAAGGTCAGCTTCGAGAGTCTGCACATTTGAAAGTTCCTCAGAATCATCAGTTACAACCACTGACTTGTTGGGTCAACATGTTTGAATCGTGAGAGCCGGAAAATATCTTAAGCCTCTCTTTGTTTGTTCAACACACACACACACACACACACACACACACACACACACACACACACACACACAAATAGATATATTTCCTGTTTCTGAGGAACATTCCAGAGTGGCTCCACTCAGAGTGAAAGCGAGGACGCTGCTGATTCACAGCTGTGTGTGAGTCCCACTTCATGATGAGAACACGAGTCAAACAAAGAGAAAACACTCTCTGAAATATCCTAAAGCAGATGGAAACATATCTCGATATGATGCACCGTCAGTATTTGTCCAGCAGAGGGCACCGCAAGGCTGAGACAGAAGTTCTCACTGCCACAGGAGGAAACGAAGGTTGCGTATTGTAACCCTAGATTCTATGAGTATAGGTGCAGCCCTCTAAGGCTGTAGCTAGTGGGTTCATCCCTCGCGCGCATGCGCAGCACTGAAACAAGATCTTCCACGTCCCCCCACCAGGTGGGCCCCTACCAGGTCTGATTACACCTGCATAAGATGCCACCAGACCTGGCAATCGGTTTCCAATAATTTTCTTCAGTCGCCTGAAACGGAACCAGTGGGGCCCAGAACTTAGTGGGCTGCGCCTATACTCATAGAATCTAGGGTTCCCTCTGGTGGAGTGACCCTGATCGCCGCAGGGGGCTCGCAGGGGGCTCATAGGGGGCCACACACATAGGCCTCGGAAATGGCCTCGCAGAGCCAGTGAGACAAGCGCTGGGCGGACAAGGGCTCCCCCAGCGAACGCTCCCTGTAGTGCACGAACAGCTGCTCCGTCCTGCGCACGGCGGCTGTACGTGCTACGTGCTAAGAGGTGCAAAGCTCTGTCCTCCTCCGAGCTGTGAGGAGGGGGAAAGAAGCCATCCAGGGAGATCACCCTAGATCTGAACGAACTAGTGATGCTCATCGGGACAAAGGCCGGATTAGGGCGAAGGACAGCAGAACTGCCATCGCCCTGAATCCTGAGGCAGGACGGCACCACCGAGAGAGCAGTCAAGTCACTCACTCTCTTCGCCGACGTCAAAGCCAGCAAAAGTGCCACCTTGACTGACAGGAACCTTAGCGGTACCTGATCCAGAGGTTCGAAGGGGGCCCTGGCCAAGGCCCCCAGTACCAGGGCCAGGTCCCACTGAGGCGCCAAGGGGCGCACCACCGGACAGCGCAGCTGCACGCCCCTCAAGAACCTCTTCACCAAGGGGTGAGAGAACAAGGTCCCATCCCCGAACCCCTCATGGCACGAAGAAAGCGCTGCCGCATAAGTCCTCACCGTGCTGAGCGCCAGACCCCTGTCCACCAATAAGTGAAGGAAGGACAGGACGCGGGGCAGGGGGCATGAAACAGGATCCACCTGCCCCTCCACACACCACCGCTGAAAAGCTGCCCATTTAGCAGCGTACGATGCGATGGTGGAAGCGGCCCGCGCGCCTTGAATGGTGCCAACCACGTCAGCGGCCAAACCCATCCGCACTAAGCGCTCCCGTTCAGCGACCAGGCCCACAGGCGCTGGCCGACCACCGGGAACCTGCGGAGGCACGGAAACCATGCTGCGCCCGGACGCCATGGTGCGACCACCACCGCTGACAGACCCTCCTCCTGTAATCTGTCCAGGAGGCGGGGCAACAGCGGAACCGGAGGAAACACGAAAATCCCCCCCCTCGGCCACGGGCGATGCGCAAAGGCGTCCACCCCCAGAGGAGGCAGGTCTCTCGGGGACAGGCACGTCGCCCCCTAGCCCGACAGTGACGCATCCGTGAAAACCGACACATGTGACGTCACTCTCCCTAGGGGAACCCCCGCGGTCAGCACGCGGGGATCCCTCCAAAACGGGAGATCGGGACTCACCGAGCGGGGAACTGTGATCATCAGTCTCCGGTGACGCACCGGGTCGACCCCGAGGCAGCCCTCGCAGCGGTCATGGGCGTCCGCGGGCAGGATGTAGCCCGCATTGCACTGAGCGCACATGCGGATGGACATTTTACTAGCTTGTGAAGTGTAACTTGCTCATGTGCTGAAGAAAATAGGGAACCGATTGCCAGGTCTGGTGGCATCTTGTGCAGGTGTAATCAGACCTGGTAGGACCCACCTGGTGGGGGGCGTGGAAGAGGGATGAACCCTCTAGCGACAGCCTCAGAGGGCGAAGCCTCTACGAAGTAGAACTCATCACACCCTCACACACTCAGACCCCGACTCTCAGCACAGATTCGCCTCCTTGCTAGTTCAGACTTGCAAGTTGTCCTTGGGAGGAGGGACTACCTAGGACGGGAGGACGGACTGGAACAGTACTCAATGAGGTCACCATCTCGCTGTGAAAAGCATGCTGGGTAATTTGCTGTGAAGAGTCTGCGAGAGTCAGCTCCAGAGCAGACTCTGTAAAGTGGGAGGATCGGGGCGGATCAAGTTGACATCCGGGGATTTGGTCTCTGCTTGGTCAGATGTGACTTGAGGATTGGATCCTACTTGGGCTCCGACTGATGACGGATCACAAGTTGGCGAGGACGGGAGGAGAGACGAGGACGGGGATTGAGAATCAGCCAGAGTCTCAATCACTGAACTCACTTCAGCTTCCAGATCTGGTCGTCATTGGAGAGGTGATAATGTGGTTCTTCTCTGAGGTTTCCTTTGTCAAAGGGAATGATTTAATCCTGCTTAAATATTTGATTCTTCAGGCTGAAACATCAACAATAACAATAAAGGCTGAACACGGACATTTTTTTCATCTTTTATTTCAACATTTGGTCAGAAATGTTGAAGTTCTCCCTGAAATCACATCAAACTGCAACATCAATCAGCAACAAAACAAACTGTAACAAGTTTTCATGTAGAAAAAAATAGGTTGACAACACAAATATCCAGATAAAAAAAGTATTTCCCCTGATCTTTGACTTCAGCATCACGCCACACACACGTTCCTCACTGGAGTTATGGATACAAATGTTGTCCTGTATTCGTTTAAAGCCTTTAAATATTTACAAACTCATCAATCTATTTTAAATCTCCATTCAAACTATTTTAATCAGCAGCTCTCACTCACTTAGCTCCTTTTATAAATTATCCTGTCCTGTATTTTTTCAGCATGCAGAAAAAATAATTGGGTAAACCATCTCTGGTGGAGTCTGTGAAAGGCGACCAATCACAAGGCTGCTTCAGGTCAGCTGACTTTGACTGAGTCTCCACCATAGAGAGGTTTGCTTCCTGGAAGCAGGAATGAAGATGAAGAACATCTCCTGGATCAGTGAGGACGTCACTTTCCAAAACCTCCTTCACCTCTTTGGTACAAAAAGCTCAAATTGATCCTGAAAAATCAGACGTGCAGAAGGAAAAAAAGGACACACACAGCTTCAGTCTGAAGTCACAGCTCCAGTTAGTGATGACTATTCAGGGGCAGCGTATTTTCCTGGGTTTTTCCACCTGCTGGAAGAGAAAACAAAACAGCATCAAAGCAGAGTAACAGCTCAGTTCCTCCAGCAAACACACACCTGACTCACAGGTCTGCAGTAACACACACTGAACACACTCTTGTCTTGTAAAGCTTATTCAGTTTTCTGTGTTTACAATGAAAAATCCTGATATCCTGATGAAACCAGTCAGATAAATAGAAAGATAAAAATGTAAACATCATTTGTTTGAATGGACCTCAGTGATGTTCAAGAATTGACATGAACAAACGTGTTGACAGATTCACATGTTTGACTTCGATTTATCACAGCAGATTTCTTTTCAGCTGTCAAAATCAGTTACTTGACTGTTGTCAAGACATCAAACAAGTTACGAGAGGTTTGTTTGCCTTTTAATAATTTAATCAAAGTTAAAACTTGACTTACTGAGTTTACGTTGGATGTAACACTTGTGGATGAGGACAGTGACAACAACAGTGACAACAACAAGCCCAACAGCACCTAAAGCAAGACCAGCCACAGCTCCAGGGGAGAGCCCTGAAAGAGGAGAGACAAAGAGTGTGTGTGAGTGTGTGTATGTGTGTGTGTGTCTGTGTGCAGGGTGAGCATGAGGCTGGCCGTCGTCATGGCCACAGAGAGAAGAAGTGAAGGTGAAAGTGAGTGACAGATGCAAAGAGAGTGAGCAGCCTCTCAGCAGCCTCAGTGAGATCAGCATCCATCTTCTGCTCACTTTCCAGCTGCTGGACTCCACAGCTCAGAGGCTGATTGTTGCTGAAGGAGGCTCATGATGTTTGGGAGGCGTGGCCATGCTCAGCTGCTCCTCCCCTCACTCTGCTCTGACCTTTGACCCCCCCCCACACACACACTCACACCAGTCACAGGGCAGCAACCAGGACTGGCCCGACTTCTCACACACACGTCCTGCTGCCTTCACACACACTCACACTACTTTCACCTCCTTCAGAAAGACACACACACACACACACACACACACAGACTGATGCTCATCAAAGTGATGCAGAGATGCAGGATGGAGGTGATGTCCTGCAGTGCTCAGCAGACACCAGCAGGGGGCGGAGTCTGTGCTGCTGGAACAAAGCAGGCCAGCTGAGAGAGATGCTGACTGAAGCTGCTCACACACTCCTGAGGAACACACACACTCTCTGCTTCTCTCAAACACCATCTTCAACACCATCTTCAACACCAACAACACAGGAAGCCTCAACATTAGAAGAAACAGAAACTCACCACCACCAATATTTATGTGTGTATTAGCTTCTGTCTGAAGTCCAGTTTCCTCCTGAGTGGCGACACAGTGATAATAGTCGCTCTTGGTCACAGTAGTTTGGAGGATGATGTCATAGCTGCCTCCTCTTTCTCTGACTTCTGGGTCTTTAGACGGAACAACATTCTGGAAACTGTCCTTCCACTGAAGTTTAGTCTTTGCAGAAACACCATAAACTTCACACTGGAGAAGCGCCCACTCATTGGTTTGTTCAACTATCTTGAAAAATGGCTTCACTGCACCTGAGAAACACAGAAAAGAAGAATAATTTCAGAGTTGAGGACGATTATTTCTTCCCCTCCAACTTCTCCTCTGGTGGTCTGAGATGATATTTGAGAGGAAGAAAGGTGTCAATGTGTCAAAGGTCAACATGAGTCTTAAAGAAGCAGTGTGGAGGATTCAGAGGATCAACTGGCAGAGATGGAACATCATCTTCATCAACATGTTTTCATTGGTGTCTCAACACCTGAAACTACAAACTGTGTTTCTACAGAAGCTCACAAAGGACAAAACTAACACTTTGATGGCTGCTTGGCTTTTCTTCTTCTTCTTCTTCTTCTTCTTTCCTTTAACATTTTCACGTCCAAGCGGAGGCTGGAATTTGCCGGGACACAAATTGAGCAGAGGAAGAAGAGAGAAGAGGAAGAAGGTTTGAGGAGCAAAGGTGGACGAGTGGAGGATCAAACTTGTGGAGGCTGAAAGAAAAGCTGGCTGAGTGTAAATCCTCCCTGTCAAACAGCTGAGAAGATGAGGAGGATGAAGCCTGACGTGGACACACATGGAGATCACTGATGGAGCTCAAAGCAAGTGGCCTCTTTTCTGCTCTTTACCTGCTACTTCCTGCTGCAATGGCTGCTGGGAAACACACAAAGAGACAAGCTGGAGATGAAGAAGAAGAAGAAGAAGAAGCAGGAAGAAGCTGAGTCCACTTTCACAGCTGATCAACAGTCTCACGCTGCCAGAATGAAAAAGTCAAGGTCCACTTTGCCGCCTTTCTTCTTCTGTGTCCGACAGCAGCTGATGGAAGGTTTGACTGAGGTGTGTTTGATTTCCTCACCAGGAGGGAAGGAGAGCGTCTGAGCTCCTTTCAAAGTGCACCTTTGTCCACCTTTCAGGCTTTGACTTCCTCCTACAAGCTGCTCATCCACTGACATGTGAGCCACACCAGGAGCAGCTTTGGATCACAGCATCAGTGGGAAGCAGAGCAGCTCACATACACACACACACACATAAACACACACACACACACACCAGGTGCAAGTTGGACCACGTTCAGGAGGCTGAAAATGCTGTCAATATGTGTGTGTGCTCTGGAGGCCATGTTGGAGGAGAGAGGCAGCCCTCAGAGGCTCCATCCCAACCCTCCATGTTTCTACTTCCTCACAACATTCAGCTTGTGACCCAGAAACTGATCTCAGCGCTCCATCTTGAAGGGCGTCTCTGATCCTTAAAGGGACAGTTCAGTGTTTTTGAGGTGGGCTTGTATGAGCTACATATGGCCACTAAGTCCATGAGATGCAGCACACAGCTCTCTCCTCTCCCTCAGGAAGCCACAGTTGCTCAAACTTTGGGACGCAGAACCAGACGACAAGAACTCCCATCTAAAAGTAACAGCACATTTGAAGAGTTGGCTTCATATCCGGAGTGGTTGATGGTTCAGCGCCGCGTGCTGCTGGGCTGCGCGGAGGAATACGTGACGTGAGTCGGTTAGTTCCAGATAAACTTTGTTTCTCTGAGAAGTTGATGCACTTAAAAACATTTCTATGTAGCGTACTCTTAAACTGTGCTATTATTTCTGGATGAGAGTTCTTGTAGGCAGAGAAATGAGCCTGTTTATTTGCTCCAATACTTCCCTGTTTGCGACTGGTTCTGCGTCCCAAAGTTTGAACACTTGGAGCGACTTGGACTGGACTGGATGCTGTTTCAGCTGCGCCTGCAAGTTGGTTGGATTGGCTTTTTTTGGCACAACTTTCAACCAAATACAACAGACTGGCTGTTTTCATTCATTGTGCCATTAACTGATTCATGGATTATCGTGACAGGCCTGATTGTGGCTTCCTGAGGGAGAGGAGAAGCTTCTTACTGCATCTCATGGACTTAGTGGCCATATGTAGCTCATACAACCCCACTTCAAAAACACTGAACTGTCCCTTTAAATCCCATGGAGGAGCGAGGAGGCTCTCCAAAGGAGCTCTAATGATCTCCATCGCTCCATCCTTTCCAAAGGTTTTTATGGGCATCTGTGACGTATAGAAGGGGGGGGCAAAGGTACATCCATTGTTGTCAAACTGGGCACTTTGTAAAATCTACTCAAAGTTTGTCTTTTCATGTAAAAATATGAGGTCATGAACATGTCATGTGATGCTCGTCTCACAGATGATGATGATGATGATGATGATGAAATGTGGTGGTGGCTCTAATCATCAAATAGTGGACAGCTGATGCAGCTCCACTTCCTATCGTATTTGATCCTATTAATGACAGAGTTATAAACTCAGAATTAGGGCAGGTTATCAGCACTCACTACCTTTCAGGTATCGACCGGAACAACCCAGTACCAAGTAGTATCTAAACTGTGGCTTTCAAACAATACCTGCAGTCCGTTGTTTTTGTACCCAGATCTAGAAATTAAAAAAAAAAGGACTGTCCGTGGTTTTACTGGCAGCCAATCACTGCAAGCGTAATTTGAGCACTTTCACAATGTTTATGTGTAAAAACCTTTTGAATGTGGACAAGTGGTGACATTTGTTGTTCCAAGGTACTTCTTCCTGATAGAAAGTGTTCCCTCTGGCTGCAGGAGCGCTCATGCATTCAGTGAAGGTGGAACTATGATACAGAGCTTGACTTCACCTCAATAAAGGAAACTACTCACATCTGCGTTGTTCGATTAATCGTTTTAGTGTTGGAGTTTTATCAGCGAGGTTTTACAAAGTAACATGTGGCTCATCCATCAAAACGGTGTTATTTTTAGCTAGTTACGGGGGGGGGGGTCCTCCCCTCCCCCTCCAGTCCTCCCCTGCCAATGAAGTACTTTATTTGATACTTTTTGTTACTTCATTCAGTATTAATCATGCAAATAGAGCTGTGCAAATGTCACCATTCCTCCCCATTCAAAGGATTTCTACACAAATACATTGTGGAAGTGCTCTAATTACACTCGCTGTGATTGGCTGCCAGTAAAACCATAGAAACAGTCCTTTTTTTCTAGATCTGGGTACAAAAACATGCACACACACACACATGCATGCCCATGCACACACGCATGCACGCACACTCACACACACACGCACACACACACACACACACACACACACACACAGATGTTGATGCTCCTGCCAGCTGACTGACTGAACTCAAAGATGATTCTGGTTTCATCCTGTGACTTTGACAGCTGAAGTGTTTCCACAGTCGTTGTTAAGATGCTAAAACTCCAAATGAGTTTAGTGTTGGTGATCGCTGGCTGCTTCCACAGGAGCTGAAGGTGCTCCGAATCAACGTCCACACAGACTTTTTCTGTCATTTCCCTCCAGATGTTCTTGTTCTGAACTCATTTCTGCAAATGATTCATGTACGATCACAGAGATTTTGTCGATTTTTCAGTTTAGGTGTCGATTAAACCTCCTTTTGCTCATATTTTTCTCCGTGAATGTGAACAATTGCACTAAATTACAATAAATCTACAATATAAATGAAACTCACCAAGGGGATGTGCAAATGTCTGAGTACTCATTTGATGATGAATTTCCTTCTGTGTGGAGATACAGCTGAAGTTGTCAGACTTGGTCACAGTAATTTTAAGGATGACGTCATATTTGCCGCTTTTTTGGGTGACGTGTTCTTCAGCTTGAAGGACGGTTCCAGCACTGTCCTTCCACTCGATATGAGGTTTGGGAAAAGCACCAAGAACTTCACACTGCAACAGCACACTGCTCTCTGTCTGATGATGAGTGATGGATGGTTTTGGAGATGCACCTGTGAACACACAAAAAATCATTTAACAAACAATACTGACAATATTAGGGACTTAAAACTTCGACATTATTAACATATACAGATGTAAACACACACACATACATTATATATATGTATTATATATGTATGTATTTCCAACACAGCTGATCATATGCATATGTACACACACACAAAGATCACACAGCTTTGTTGTAGTTCTATTGCTGCATCCGAAACTGCTGTGGTTTTGTGGTTGTGACGGTCAGCTGAGGTTTGCTGCCAGCATGGAAAGAAATATAGATGCCAAAGAGAGAATAGCGCTCCTGCTTTTCTTACAAGTGGCATTAATATTACACTCACACACACACACACACAC
>CAESWR010001817.1:10329-25757 GCA_903171835.1 Mullus surmuletus
GAGCAATGGAAGGCTGATCTTGTTAACTTAGAAGGGATAAACATAAGACGCTGTTATGCACCCCCTGGCTTTGGAAGGATCATCAAAAAAGAGATGCATAATTTTTCTGATGCGAGCACAAGTGGATATGGCCAATGCTCATTTCTGACGCTCAGAAATTAAGCTGGAGACATTCAATGTGCTCTACTAATTGCAATGTCTCGTGTGTCTCCCACCAGGATCATGACCATTCCTAGATTGGAATTAACAGCAGCTGTTGCCTCAGTAACAGTAAGCAAGATGCTGAAGGAGGAGCTTGCACGTTGAGAAATAGAGGAGTTTTTCTGAACTGACTCCATGGTTGTTCTAGGATACATCAACAACCAGAGGAGGTGATTTCACACATTTGTTGCCAAGAGGTTCCGAGAATCCATCTTCACACATCACCTGGTCAATGGAGATACATCCCAACTGCTGAAAACCCTGCAGACTCCACGTCCAGAGGTCGAACAGCAAGTGAACTTCTGTCTTCTAACTGGCTCACTGGACCTAAATTCTTATGGAAGGATGAAATTGTGCCTCCATCAGACACTATTCCAGAGCTATCAGTTGGAGACCCAGAAGTGACAAAGGCTCAAACACTTAATACAGGAACTGAAGAGCAAACAAGTATTGCGGACCGACTGTTGAAATTCTCTTCCTGGCTTAGTGCATTTAGAGCCATTGCATGTGTAACCTGGACGTATGTCCCTCTCGCTTATGGTAGAGATCTATGCGGCCGACCCTAAGTACAATATCTATGATGTCTAAATCTAGGGTCTGTATCAAAAATCTTAGACCTAGGACCGGTAAGGATATTCCACCACACACCATTGCAAGTTATATTCCCTTGTACGGCTAGCATGAGGGGAAGATATCCTGCTTCTTGGTGAAAAAAGATCCAGAAGATATGTGGTCCCTTTGATTGCCCTTCACATGAGGCCAGGAAACGTCAGTTCTTAGTGATGAGTGGCGTGCTTATCGCATCCTCTCTGCATTAGGATATAGGCATTCCACTGTCAACCACAGCAGGTGCTATGTAAATCCCCAAACTGGTGCCCATACTCAGCATCTTGAGAGAGTCTGGAGATCCTACAGGAAGCAGATCTGGAGACTTACGGGAAATCGGAATGAGAGTTTGCTCTCTGACCACCCTGCTGTCATTGAGTGGAATGAATGGCTCGCAAAGAAACACCATGACGGTGCATTAGGGAGACTGATTCATGACATTTCCAGAAAGTACAAGTAGTCATATGCAGCCACTGTAGTCATTTTAAGAATGGTATTTTTTTTTTGTAAAGATAAGGTTGTCATCAAATCTAATTTCCCGTGTTATTTTTTCTGGCATTTTTTTGGTTGAATTTTTTTGTTAATTGTTAATTAATGTTAATTTTATGTTAAATTATGACAGACATATTGCATCATGTTTTGAATCAATTGTTTTATTTGTAGGCCTACTTGTTGCTTTAATTTGTATTTAGTACTACTTGAAAATACTTTATCTGCGATTTTGTAGTTGATGAGGTTGTTTTGAGCCATGTCCCCCCTTGGGAAAGTTGCAATAAATAAGAGTCAATTTGTTTGATATCACTGTGTGCTGTGTATTTTCTTTGTCTGTTAGAATAGCAGAGACTTTTTTGAGTCTTTAGGCATTGTCAAACTTTAAATCATGGACTTTGCACACTTTAGATGAGCTCACACCGTATACTGTGAGCAGTAAGTGCTTTGTAACTACCTTTAATAATGAATTCCTGTATTATTAAGGGTTTATAGTACATCTATTGGAAAACAAATGTGTGAGTTTTTATAAAACACCTACTAATATATCCACTAACCATTACCACATGTCTGAATAGTGTATGTCTAAGTGCAAGCACAAATACACCTCATAACTGGTTTGTAGGTGACACAATACACAATACAAAAGTTACTATTTCATCCATAATTAATTGGGATTTTAAATATGCTTTATAAATGATGAATTCAGTATTTGCTAATCCATAACTAATGCGCTTGTCAATGATGAGTAAACCATTTATAAATGTGCTTTTAACCACATATCAATTATTATTCATGTTGGAAATATGCTTTGTAAATGATGAATTCAGTACTTATTAATGCTTTACTAATGCTTCATAGTGTGTACTCATTATAAAGTATTAAAACTGGTCTTTTGTATTATTACATTTTTTTAACACACTGAATCTTGGGTTTTCATTAAATGTAAGCCATAATCAGTATGATTTGCATGAAGTTAATAGATTAAGACATGAAATGTTTTATTCTGCTATAATAGATCTATATGATGTGTTAGTTTCACTTTTTGTGACATAAAAAAACTTTTCTATGATATTCTAATTTATTGAGATGCACCTGTGTTTACAGTTATCTTTATAGTTATAGTTCTTGTTGTGGACGGCCCTTAAGCATGCAAAATAACAAAAAAGTAACCTTAACCTTAAATCTGCATTGAGAGTTTCACACTGCTCTCGACCAATGGACTTCCTAATATGAGGCTTTTCTATTTCCCATAACTCATGTTTTACACACACACAGGCGTGTGCACACACACACAAAAAAGAAAGCCGGTTATTGTACGAGAACATTGTGAAACTTCCTCGCAACTGACATGAAAAGCGTTTCATAGAATCAATTACTGACCCTTTTTGGTCAACCAAGCCCTTGGATTGCTGAAATTCCAAAAGTGTTTGGTGCACTCACCAATGTCAGCCTTGGTTCTAACATCATCATGGTGATTAAACAAGAAGTAACTTTTGTGAACAATTCCTTTAATTACAAATAAAATCTATTCTATAGGAAATAAACTTTGCAAGTAATTGTAACTCTTTTTCCAGATTTTTTTAAGGTTATATAAGTCATTTGATTTGTTTTAGGGTGTAATTCTATAACGAGGACAACGGCGCACAATGTGATATCTGCATGTCCTTTCTACACTAACGGACATGATGCACGTCAATACTGCAAAAAGGAAGGAAGCTAGTGGTGTTGAATATAAGCAGATTGATCAGATATCTGATGGAGATTGCTTCACATGGGTGAAGCAGTCTCTCCACTGGCACGTCTCTCTGAGCACTCAGCTGTTTGATCTGTCCATGGGCTCAACACTCACTTGCTGATGTTCCACCGTGTCAGACACAGAAGAGGAGCAGCCATGAGTTTAACAGCAGCAGCCGCCGTCCTTCTCTTCTCTCTGCCAGGTACTGCACATCTACATTCACACAGGAGGAGACGGGAAACAAACCAAATCAACACACAAACTCTCTCAATATAAGTGGCATTAGACAAGATCTGGAGTTGATCCGTCCTCTCATCCAAATTAGATTTTCTCTGCTGACCAAAGTCACGACTGCAGAGGAAACTCAGACACTCTTCCCTGCTGCAAGGCCCTGTGTTAGTGTCAGACCTGTGTGTGTGTGTGTCATTTGGGATCATCACAAACAGCAGCTTTTTAAATGCTGACTCTGTTCCTCTGGATGCAAAGTGCACACAAAATCAGATGTCAATAAATGTTTCTGTTGCCTTCAAATGGTGAGAAGTCTGTTAATGCAGCTTTGAGTCAGAGTGGGGAAGTTCTCCAGCAGGGCTACAGTCCCACATGGCTTCAAACATGCTTGTAGGCGTATAATCCTAGCTTTCAGTCGTACTGGTACAAGTTCTCCAGCAGGTTGACATGATGTAACTGTGTCCTCTGCTGCTGTGTGTGTGATTTTGGCTCCTGCTGTGCTCTGTTACAGGGGTTCTGGGTAAGAGCAGCCGGGGAGTGACCTGCACTTTTTATCAGTTCTGTGCCTTGAAAGGATCAACAGTGGACATGAGCTGCACCTACACTTACCCCTCTGATACAAACCCAGATATGACAGTGAAACACAGATTCTGGTTTCGTGATGAAATAGTGGAGGATATAAGACCAAAACCAGAGTATGCAGGTCGTGTAAAACACATCTATGACAAAAAAAACACCTGCACTCTGAGAATCATTGACCTCAGAGAGAGCGACCAAGCTGAGTACAGATTCAGGTTCACAACAAGGAAAGCAGGGGATGGTTATAGTGGTCCTCGGGTCTCTCTGACTGTGACAGGTAACAATTTAAAGGGATAGTTCCGATTTTTTGATATGAAGTTGTATGAGCTCCTCACCATCAGTGCGGTTCATCAGCAGTGACTTTTCCTCCACTGCGTCCTGTGAGTGGAGTTCCAGCCCGGTTTCGGTGTTGCAGAAAGTAGTTCTGTCTGGTTGGTGGGGTCACACGGATAAAGCGTTTTGCTCCAAAAAACAACATATGTTCAAAAGAGTAATGCATTTGCATCTTTAATTCTTGGCTGCAAAAAAGTCTGACCTTGCAATCATCCGGCATTATCTTCCCTCCACCATCATCAGCTGTTTCATGGCGGTTAACATGCTCGCAAGTAGACCGCTGCAACGCGTCTTCTCTCACGTCGCAACGCTCTCCCTCCGCTTCCTTCCTCCTCCGGCTGATAGAAAGGTGCGCGCAGTGATACAAAGGGAAGGGAAATAGTGCCGGGTGAATGCTAGGTTTGACTTTTTTGCGGTGAAGAATTGGTGATGCAAATGGATGACTCTTTTTGTTTTTTGGAGCAAAACGCTTTATCTCTGTGACCCCAGCAACCAGAACGGAACTACTTTCTGCAACACCAGACCGGGCCGGAACTCCACTCACAGGACACAGTGGAGAAAAAGTCACTGCTGATGAACGACACGTTGGTGAGGAGCATGAACTATCCCTTTAACATGAATGACTGTGCTTTTGTGTGTGTGTGTGTGTGTGTGTGTGTGCATGCACATATCTGTTATTTCCTCACTGACTCAGGTCTCACAGTCCGGGTAAAGAGAAGACGCAATAACAAGAGGGCAGATCTGAAGTGTCAGACCTCCTGCAACCTCCCTAACAATCCAACATTCATCTGGTACAAAAATGGAGAGAAAATAAAAGAAGAAAGGTCTCCAAAAGCAAACATCCAGCATGATGATGGAGACAGTGTTGTCTGTGCTGTAAGAGGACATGAGGATCTTCACTCTCCTTCACTCTGTGAGTCTCTCTGCTATCTTCAAACAGGGAAAGTTATGCATCAAATAGGTGACATGGGAAAAATTGTTGCACAATTGCAGCTCTCAGCCCCGTTTTATATTCACTTTATCTCTCAGGTTTCACTGGTGGATCCTGCAATCATGTGACGTACACAGAGAGAAACATCTGCGCCTTCAAGGGATCATCAGTGGACATTTCCTGCACATACAACAGTTATGACCCTGTTGTGTCAAAGTTCTGGTTCAGTCCAGGACGTGGTCATCAGTGGGAAAATCCCTCCCAGCCTGAGGACCTCAGAGAAGACCCCCAGTATGCAGGTCGAGTTCAGCTCCTTGACAGTGAGGGAGGACGATCCACTCTGAGAATCACTGAGCTGAGAGAGAGCGATGCAGCTCAGTATGGCTTCAAATTCACAACATCTCACTCTGAATGGAAGAACGATTTACCCGCTACGACTGTGACTGTCACAGGTACTGATGAACAACAGCACTGACCTTCACCAACATCCATGTCACATTTCCAGAAGAAAACAGCAGAATCTGAGCCTGGAAGCTCAATGTTGAAACACATTCACAGCTTCTCCAGAGAAACTCAAGACATGGGGGCGTGTGAAAGCTACCCAACACCAACCTGCAGCCTCACTTCTTCTGCTTGTCTTTGTTTGTGGACACCAGTGACATTCTGCCTTCTTCCTCACATTTCCAGATGTCCAGATGCAGGTGACCAGTAAAAATGTTGGTTTGTCTCAAACTGAGGCAGAGCTGAAGTGTCTCAGCAACTGCAGTCCAGCCGGTCCAATCTCCTTCATCTGGGTCAAGAATGGATGGAAGTATCAGAGAGAAACATTTTCAGGCAGGCTTTCTCCTGGTGATGAGATCTACTGTGCTTTGGCCGGACATGAGGATTATCGCTCTCCTCCACTGTGTGAGTTTACTTCACCTCACAATCATAAAAGCTGCCTTTAGTTCTTCTTGACATCTAACGGCTGCTTCTCACATCTGCGCAGTCCCATTCATGTTTCAAACCTGTTTGCCTCCAGATGTTCCAATGGTTCCCTCAGTGACTCCTTCAGTGGCTCCTGATGAAATCATTGAGGGCAGATCAGTGACTCTGACCTGTGGTGGTAACGCAGCTACAGTGAAGATCAGCTGGTACAAGAAGGATGGAAACGCAGACATCAGAGCTCTGGGTGGAGAGCCACAGCTCGTCTTTGAGTCCGTCAAGTCCTCAGACTCTGGAGAGTATTACTGTAGAGCTGAGAGCCAGCTGGGGAGCCAGAGGTCTTACTCCATCTTGGTGGATGTCCAATGTGAGTGAAACCACTGATTTCTGCTCCCTTATGATTTCTGTCTTTTTGGAAGGTGCAGTGATGTCATGCTTTAAGATCAGATGTCTAATCTAAGAAACAATATCAACAACCCTGAAACCTTTGAGCGATAAAGCTCTGTTGCCATGTGGAATAATGGAATGAGGCCTCAAAAAACTTGTCTTAAATGTTGTCAAATGAATACATTTTTTTTAAAGTGATGAGAGAAGTCTTTCTGTCCTGCTTCAGTTTTTTGGGCATTTGGATTATGCAGTCCACATGTGACCACCTCTCCTCCAGATCCTCCAAGACCTCCTTCTGTCTCCATGGTTCCATCTGCTGACATAGGGGAAGGCAGTTCAGTGAATCTAACCTGCAGCAGTGATGCAAACCCAGCAGCTTCCTACAGCTGGTTCAAGGAGGACCAGAAACTCCCAGAGACACAACGTCTTTATCATTTCTCCTCCATCAGAGCCGAGCACAAAGGAACCTATCACTGCAAGTCTGAGAATTCATTAGGAATCAACTCTTCTTCTGTGGTTATTGATCTTCAGCGTAAGTTGTGTGGTTACAGAGAATTCCTCTCTTCCAAGCATCAGTTCACACTGTACACACTGATATTGATCAGGTATCTCTGCGTGTTCTCTACTAGATCCTTCAAAGCCTCCCTCTGTGTCTGTGAGTCCGTGTGACTGATCTGTATCTTGATTTGTAGGACACTGGACTACGGTGACAGTGAACATCGTCAGGCTGACTCTGGTTCTCATGTTGGTTCCTCTGCTTCTCTGGTGTCTTTGGACCAGGTACAAACCATAAAAATACTCAAGTTCCTCAGAAACATCCTCAGAGAACCCTAAGCAAGAAGCTGAAGAAAAAACCTTACCTTAGATCGGAGGTGTGGGTGACCACTTGCTTGATGGGTTGATTTGCCCCAAAATAAAAATGCTCTTTGAAGACATTGTGTGAACTCTATGAACAGAGCTGAGCTCCTTGCAGAGTCTAAGCCAATTCTTTGATACACTGATGGTTCTTCACTGAAAACCTCATTGAGCCGCAACACATGAAAGTCCAGCTCATCTTTCCTTATGATACAATAAGTGAAGTTGATTGATCCAAAACTCAACATTTGAATGTTTCTTTACTAGGATCTCATGCAGGATGAAGGGAGTTCGTCGAAACAGCTGCTGCAGCACAGACAGCAGAGAGTGAAGGAAGCCACTGATGCTGAGTCCAACTCAGCTCAAAGCAGCTGAGAGCCACACCACAAGCTGCTGTCATGTTCTGAAATCAAGCAAATATCAACCACATTGAATCTTGTCAAAGCAGAGGCTCCAACGACGGCAGCCACCAAAATGTGGTTTTGGTGCTTTGGGGTTGTCTGCTCTCAGGGATTACACTGGTATTATATCAGAGGGAGGAATCATCATGCACACATGCACACATGCACACACAGACAGAAATAGGAACTTTTGTACGTCAGTATATCTTCTAATGCAGTTCCTGTATAATGCCTGCTTTGTTTTGCTTTTAACTGCAATATGATTTCTTGCATTAAATGCCTTTATCTTTCAAGTAGATTGAAGGCTCTGTCTTTTTGCATTTTCATTGAACTGTTTTTTATGTTAGACCAAAGAGAGAGAAAGAGAGAGGTTATACTGAGGATCTTTTATAATGATTATTGTGATTAAACTAGCCTGTACTTTCAAGTTGTGAAACAAGGAAACAACATTTCCTGTTTCTTTAGATCAGACACACCGATTTACAGTCTTATTGAACCTTAAACGTATGTTAACCAGCCACAGTCTGCCAGTCCTCCCCATCACCCTCAACACCGGCTCCCCCCAGGGATGCGTCCTCGGCCCCTTGTTGTTCCCCTTGCATTTGTTACATTTGACAATGTAACAAATGCCATCCTACTTGCTCAGGAAGCATGTGGACTCTGTGCCAAAGGGGGTCTTCGTCTGCACACATTCATGTCCAACAGCAAAGCTGTCATGGAGGGTATTCCTCCATCAAAACATGCATCTAAGGTTAAAGACCTCAATCTTGAATTCCTTGATTCAACATTAGAAAGGACTCTTGGTATTCAATGGAGCACTGAGACTGACTCCTTCAGTTTCAGCATCAAGCTCAAGATCCAGCTAGACACTTGTTGTGGTGTTCAGTCCACAGTTGCATCCTAGTACGATCCCTTAGGACTTGTTGCTCCATTCCTGCTTCCTAGAAAGAGAGTCCTTCAGGAAATGTGCAAAAAGGACTCAGGTTGGGATGACCCTCTTCCTGACCAACTTTGGCCATGGTGGCAGCAATGGAAGGCTGATCTTGTTAACTTAGAAGGGATAAACATAAAGCGCTGTTATGCACCTCCTGGCTTTGGAAGGATCATCAAAAAAGAGATGCATCATTTTCTGATGCCAGCATGAGTGGATATGGCCAATGCTCATTTCTGACGCTCAGAAATTAAGCTGGAGACATTCACTGTGCTCTGGCTATGGCAATGTCTCGTGTGTCTCCCACCAAGATCATGACCATTCCTAAATTGGAATTAACAGCAGCTATTGTCTCAGTGACAGAAAGCAACATGCTAAAGGAGGAGCTTGGAAGTTGAGAAATAGAGGAGTTTTTCTGGACTGACTCCATGGTTGTTCTAGGATACATCAACAACCAGGCGAGGTGATTTCACACATTTGTTCCCAACAGGTTCAGAGAATCCATCTTCACACATCTCCTGGTCAATGGAGATATATCCCAACTGTAGAAAACCCTGCAGACCACACATCCAGAGGTCTAACAGCAAGTGAACTTCGGTCTTTTAACTGGCTCACTGGACCTAAATTCTTATGGAAGGTTGAAATTGTGCCTCCATCAGACACTATTCCAGAGCTATCAGTTGGAGACCCGGAAGTGAGAAAGGCTCAAACACTTAATACAGAAACGGAAATTCTCTTCCTGACTTAGTGCATTTAGAGCCATTGCATGTGTAACCTGGACGTATGGCCCTCTCTCTTATGGAAGAGATCTATGCTGCTGACCCTAAGTACAATATCTACGATTTCTAAATCTAGGGTCTGTATCAAAAATCTTAGACCTAGGACACTACAGCTCAGAATTATCACAGGTCTACTCAGATTCACGCTCACTGATTTTCTAGGGTTGGAAAAAGAGATTGGCAGTAGCAGGCTCCGTAAGGGAGAACATGAGACGTCCCACCCACACAACACAAAGGACCATGAATTCATTTATGAAACAGAAAATTATCTTTATGTAAATACCCTGTTCAATTTCATTTACTTTCTGTCAAAGTAGGAATATCTTTGTGTAAAAGTAAATAACCCAAATATACGGCAAAAAAAATAATATAAACATCCAAAATGGATGTCAAACAAGAAAAAAGCTGAAAAAATCAGGAAACAAATAATAAACGTGGTATCCCTTCACTGTTTCTCAGTTATTCTCTTAAATTCACTTGAAGTTGTTTGTCTTGCTGGTTTGACCCATTTTACTTTGAATGTTCCTCGGTTGTCAACCTTCAGTTCCTTATGATGTTGGTTTTTATTCAGTTATCAGCTTATATTGGTTGTCAACTGTCATTTACTGGTTAGTCTTGGTTCCCAGAACAAAAAACAACCTGAGTTCCAGGCGGAATAAAGTGGAAAAAAATGGATAAAGAGCCTCTCAGGTGGGTTTCCTTTTGTTTGGTTCCTACCGCCCTCCTGGTACCGCGACCATCCTCGTGTCGACGTCTTGACATACAGAAGGCATCGGCGAGCAACAATGAAGTCCTGGACCGCGATGCAGCTGTTCCTCACATGGCACAGATAGAATCGTCCCTCAAAAAAAAAAAGCCAGCACACAAGTATGCAGATCCATAAGACTTTCACGCTTTTTAAATATCTTTTTTCCTTAATGTCCTTGGTTTCAAAAAAATAATTGCATTTTCACTAGTTAACCCATACATAGGATTTAATATTCCCCTTTTTTAACACATGAAATGACGCATGAAATTAATTTTAATAAACATATACATCTAGCTTTAAAGATATGAATGATAATTTATGCAGACTGAATCACGGAAAATATACTGTACTTTGTAACACATTGAATGTAAACACCATAAATATGACATTTCCCTGCATCACTCGCAGTCGGGGTTACAGCAACAATTACTGTACGTGAGCTGTGCATAGCTTCGTTAGCAGGCTGCGGCTGTATTAGCAGCCCGAGAAAAAAAGTGCTTAAAACTCATCAAAATAATCAATATAAAACCGTCACGTCGTCACAATATTATGGAAAACACATCTCCATTATGATTAAACATTTACCCACTATTTTGACTGGTTTGTATTTATTTTTCAACGCATTGAACCGCAACGATAGTGCTAATTAAGCTAAGCTAACTCACCAGAACAGTTCTAAAAGTTGAGGAAAACACTGACTTCGGCGTCTTCAAGGTAGGTACTGGTTCGTGGTTCACTGCTAACAGCAGCTTTCACCAATGTTCATAGAAACTCTTAATCGTCTGCTAACTTGAGAGCAGCTGCTTCATGGCAGCGTGGAGTTTTCCAGCCTTCTCTGTTTCCCTCCTGTTTTTTCTCTGTGTCACCCACCTCAGAGCTGCAGGTGATGCGTTCAGGGCGCGCTCCGGAAATATGACCACGGGCCAAAAATTACCTTATGGAAAAATCACGATGCATTCAAGGAAACCAGTATTTTCCAGCACTCTAAATCTAATCAGGGTTACACGTGCATTCAGAGACGGATTAACAATGGCAAAGTGAATGGCCACTCTACAGTACAAGACTGAGAAAGGGCTGAACGCTTCATGACAAGTCTATACAGAGCCATGCTAACAAAGATGACTTGAAGTGTCTGAGCAAGGGAATTGAAGTGCAAACTCACAAACAACTGTACAAACTTGATGCCTTTATTGACAAGGAAGGAGTGCTATGGGTGGGAGGAACGCTGGATCACTCATCTCTTCCTCAGTCCTGCAAACATCCAGCAATAATTCCAAAGGACCATCACCTCGCCAAACTGATAATTGCACATTGTCATGAGAAGGTTCGGCACCAAGGCGAGGGACTTACCATCAATGAAATACGATTGAATGGTTACTGGAACCCAGGGATGAATAGAGCAGTGACATCCTTTATTTGGCAATGTATAACATGCAGGAAGCTAAGAGGGTCTGATCTTCCGCCAGAGCGGACAGAGCTTTCACCACCATTTACGTATACTGGTATGGACGGCTTTGGGCCATTTTTCACAAAACAAGGAAGGAAGGAGTACAAACAATATGGTCTCCTCCTCACCTGCTTTTGCTCTCCAGCAATACATATCGAGATGCGGTGTTTCATTACAATACGTGGCGCAGTCTGACAAATTAAATCTGATCAAGGAACTAACTTTGTTGGTGCAAAAAATGCAGGAACTTGATATCGACTGACTGGTTGTATTTTTTGCAGAAAATCAATGTGACTTCACCATGAATGTCCCACATGTAAGTCATGTAGGTGGAGTATGGGAACGACAAATTCCTACAGTCAGAATCGTTCTCAGCCACACTCTTTCCCTTTCATCAGGAAGGTTAGACGATGCGTCTTTGAAAACATCCTTTTATGAGGCAATGGAAATAGTAAACGGCTGCCCATTGACTGTTGAGGACCTTAATGACCCAAACAGCCTAGAACCACTGACTCCAAACCACCTACTTACTATGAAGTCAGACATTGCCCTTCCACCACCTGGCAAGTTCATAAGGGAGGATCTATATGCTCAAAAAAGGTGCCGTCGCGTACAGTTCCTTGTGGAACAGTTTTGGAGCCGATGGCGCAATGACTATCTTCTCAACCTAGCTGTTAGGCAACGCTGGCATGATCCAAAAAGAAATTTGAAGGTTGGTGATATTGTGTTGGAAAAGAGCAATGAACAACCCAGGTACGAGTGGTGGTTGGGTCGGGCTCAGAAAGGTCCGACTGCGCATGGGTGATCGCAGTCTGAGCAACGAGGGTCGGCGTTGCAATAAGGTTGTAGTAGTAGAGTGGCCAGTTCAAAAGGTTGTGCTGCTATTAGAGAGCTCCTAAAACGTTTACTTTCAGGCATCTTCTATTTCAACAAATAGTGCAGCGTGATAGTGCAGTCAGAGTTTGTGCACATTGTTTTATGTTGTTGCACGAATATTGATGTAAAATGTCAAAATCACTCGTGAAGAACTATTTATTCACTCATGATTGGTGGGAGTGTAAAGGACCCATTGTCCTTATTTGGTCATTTCTTTACTTGTTTATTTTCTTTTGTATATATATTTATGATCTACAACATGTTCAGCACTTGTCTTTAATTCAAAGGATGAAGGAAACTTTCTATTGAAATTTGGACTTTTATTATGAATTTTCGGACAGGATATCCTCTCTCGCAGCTCACAGTTTGTTTTTTTTTGTTTTGGTTTTTTTTCTGCTGCAGCTGCTTCGTGTGTGTATGCGCCTGTTAGGAAGACGGAGAGAGCTTTGCCACGGATTTTGTCCATAGTTCCTCAGTTAGAGAGGAGAAAGGTAATTATTGAACAGTGGGTTTGTGAATGTTTGCAGTGTGTCAGGTCAAATTAATGTCTGTTTACTGCAGCTCTTACGGTGCGAGGGAAGTTAATAAACTCCTGAACATTAGTTAAAGACACGACCATTTTCTACCTGAGGACACTACATTGAGTTTGGAGAACATTTAACCGGAAGTCATTTAAAATGGCGTCATTTCCGGTGCCAGTCACTGCTGATGATTC
Organism: Mullus surmuletus; assembly: GCA_903171835.1. Classification (NCBI taxonomy): domain Eukaryota; kingdom Metazoa; phylum Chordata; class Actinopteri; order Syngnathiformes; family Mullidae; genus Mullus; species Mullus surmuletus. Next base: position 23,498 of record CAESWR010001817.1, read on the forward strand.
CTGTGTTATTGTCTAGAGAGTGCGTGATTTGACCTCTAGGGGGCAAACAGCTGATTCACTCACTTTATGATCACATGGGGCCTCCTGGTTGAAATTCAGGTTAGATCAATGAATTGAAATAAATTTTGCTCAGGAGGTGCAAACTGACATTACAAAATATGAAACACTTATTCAAAGCTTGGAACAAATGTAGATTTTAGAAAACATTTTACGTAATCATAAAACAAAATGACATTACCATAACACATTTACAAGTCCCGATACAAATTTTGATAAATAAGACGTGAAACACTTACAAACACCGAGACAAATGTGCAAATAACATCAGCCGGAGAGAACGTACCAAGTGATGACAGGGAGCGGCCAATACCAGTTGTTGTTGTTGATGGAGTTCATGGTGACCCAAGATGCTAAGATGGATCGAGTGATGTTCCTCTCTGCGATATAACCCGGCTTGATTCAAATTTCTTTTCAGAGACATCAGGCTGATGTGAACACCAACATCACGTCCATCAACTGGAGATGCATGTTAACACAGTAACGAGGAACAGTGTGACGATGCTGACCAGATAAGGTCTCTCCACTGGCACGTCTTTCTGAGCACTCAGCTGTTTGATCTGTCCATGGTCTCAACACTCACTTGCTGATGTTCCACCGTGTCAGACACAGAAGAGGAGCAGCCATGAGTTTAACAGCAGCAGCTGCCGTCCTCCTCTTCTCTCTTACAGGTACTGCACATCTAGACAAGAAACACACAATCAACACACAAACTCTCTGAATATAAGGAGCAGCAGACATGGAACCAAGTCAGACATGTGAAAGTCTCAAGTCATTTTTTCTTGGTCAAGTCATGGGTTATTTCAAGTCAACTCAAGTTCTGTAATAGGTCAAGTCAAGTGTCTTTATCTTACAAACACAATCTGATTTTAATAAGGTGAAAAGACAAGACAAAGACATTAGTAACTTTCAGAGGGCGTGTTTCTCCGATAATCACGTAAGGTCGGCAGAGAGGCCACGACTGATTGACAGGGTATTGATCCAATCATGACAACGCCATTCCCAGCCTGCGCTCATGCCAGCTAATATTGATGTTCATTTTATATCTATATTAAAACTAAAAACACAAAATCAAAAACACTCAAGTAATTCAAGTCATCGTGTCTTAAGTCAAGTCAAGTCCCGAGTCTTCAAAGTCCAAGTCGAGTCTCAAGTCTTCATTTTTTGTCACACAAACACACTTCATTTTTTGTCAGGTCAAGTCACAAGGCATCAAAACACCGACTCGAGTCCGGGTGACTCAAGTCCCCATCTCTGGTCACCAGTAGGGTCACTGGGTCGGGCAGAGCTGGCAAAAAGGCCAGTGTACTATTCTGAGCCTTTGGTAGTATATGAAATGCTTGAGTAAATATTTATTATTGACAACTGACGGGAATGTATGTGTGTTTATTCCACCATCCTGGATCTCCGTGTAATCTTGCGATATCGCCGCAGTACCTCAGTGTTCATACACTGATTCATTACAGTGTTCCTACGGTGACACCTGCTGGTTCCAAGACGTCACAGGTAGCCAGGGTTTTCATTCAGGTGATGCACTGGGAAGGGAAATGGATGTTTACCGCACAGTGAGCAGAGCAGAGAGGCAGCATGTGTTAAACATGTATGTCTGCTGGTTGGAAAGCTGCAAATAAACCATCTTTAACGTGGATCTTACCTGGAAACTACTTCAGTGTGACTACGCCAAACCAACCTGGTGCATCTGTGGTCCTTTTGGAAGTTCAAAAAGTTACGTTTTGAATGTTTTTGAAGAAAGCGCTTTTTGGATTTTTGCTTTTTGACAAATGGCTACTACATAAAGTAACACCCTGCCCCCCCCTGGAAAGTAAAAGAGTCTTTGAACAGCGTAGCTAATAACACCCGACCTCAGAACAGAAATAAAAGAGGATCATTCATCGGAACAAAGGATACACTGGATTTCATGAATGAACGTGCATTCTTGGGAGGCACGTGGTGGTCTCATTGGAAGCGGTGACAGAGAGAACACCGTCACCTCTTTGCTCGGCAGACGGTGGACCTGCTGAGCACCGTGAGACCCCGCGTGGAGGGGTCCCATTCTGTGGTGCTGGACCCAAAGGTGGAGGGTTACTGTGGTGTGGACATTCTGTGCTCAGGTCAGTCAGAGAACCAAGACGGCGTTACTGCTGCCGTGGTAAAAGTGATCAACATAGGAGCCTCCTCTTCTTGGAGCCGTAGAGATGTCACC
>CAESWR010001819.1:17470-32797 GCA_903171835.1 Mullus surmuletus
CACTTTCCCTGTGTGTACAGCCGATTCTCAATACCCGAACTTGGGAAGCACAGACTCGCCTCCTTGGTAGTTCAGACTTGCAAGTTGTCGTCGGGAGTAGGGACTACCGAGCACGGGAGGACGGAGGGGGCGGTAGTTCTGCTATTGGAACGCCAGCCTACTCAATGACGTCACCACATAGCGGTGAAAAGCATTCTGGGTAATTTGCCGTGAAAAGTCTGCGAGAGTCAGGTCCGGAGCAGACTCGGTAAAGTGGGAGAATTGGGGCGGATCAAGTTGACATCCAGGGATTTGGTCTCTACCTCGTCAGATGCCAATTTGAGGATTGGATCCTACTTGGGCTCCGACTGATGACGTATCACAAGTTCCCAAAGACGGGATTAGAGACGAGTACGGGTATTGAGAATCGCCCCGCCCTGATTGTTTTCATCTGTTCCCCATTTCCCCTCTGTGTGTATATTAGTCTGCGTCTCCCCTTGTCTTGTGCCCGATCGCCGTGTTTCGTGCCGTCGGTTCCAGTGCCCTGTCTCGTGACCCAAGTTCAATCAAGTCTGAGATTGTTTGTGTGGGTTCATTTCTGTGCCGCCATTATCTACCACCAGCATTTGCCACCCTGGACCCTGAGTGGGCCAGTCAGGTACTAAATTCCACTTTTTTGACCCAGTCGACCCCTGGGTCACGCTGCGTGTCGCAGAGAGCATCTCTCCCATGGCTCCCACCTTCTGCCAGAGCTTCCTTGACCTTGGCGTTGTCTTCAGACAGGTACAGGTTGGTGTGGTGCTTCTTCAAGAGACCGATGAGACTGTTTCTCTTGGTTGTAGCGACGACCTCGACGACCAACTCTGTGGAGGTGGGGAAAAAAATCACTGCTGCTCACTGAACTCTCATTTCAGAGTGTTCCCATTGTATTTCCTGTTGTTCTTTGTTGGGGGTACCTGCACCTGCACAAACAGGTGCTATAGCAAGCCTCTAAAGTTAAAGATTTTGAAAATTCCTTACAAATCAACCGTATGTACTTTCATCAACATGTAGCCCCAATACTGAAAATATTTTGTACATTTGAATCTACTGCAAATTATGTCAATTACCCTTTTTTCCCCCCCAAACTGTGAAACTTATTAAGTCTTTCTTTTCTGACAATTTTTGCTCAATTGCCTCCAAACTTGCTACAGAGCATCTTCAGACTGTCCTTCACAAACCATCTGAACAGATTGTTGATTTATCCAAAATTGAGACTTGCGTGCATCAAAATGTTTGACAGTAAACTGTATTATAAACATATACTTGGAAATTCGTACTAAATACATTTTCAATGTTCATTAAACATTTTTCACTTATCAAACCAATAAATCAACATCTAACCATGCTGTCTAGATGCAATAGGTGTATTTTCCGATTTTTGTCTGAACTGAATTTTTGACAGCCGATTTCAAACGGCTTGGACCCGGCTGAAATCCCGGCTGTCAATTTGTGAAGCTACGTGTATATTTCCACATGCCAAGTAGCTCAGTGAGCTAGAGGAGGGTTCTTGGTCTTGAAGATTGTGAGTTCAAACTTCAATTCATGCTTGATGCACATTAGACTGCCACTTGTTTCATCTTCCTGCTTGTTGCTCAGAATTGCCTAAACTGACTCCTGACTATTGCTGCGTATCGGCTATAATTGAAGCTTGAAATGACACAGCTGGCAGCACTCAACTCACTGTAGTGTTCGATGGTGTTGTTGAGCCTGGTGTCCTGGTGGTTTGTCAAGAGAATGACATGGAAGAGCTCCTCGCTCTCGGGGTAGAGCTCACGCAGCCGAACATTCACAACCTCCAGAACCTGGGAACACAAACATGAGGGAGTGACTGACTGACTGTGTGTGTGTGTCCTGAGGCGCCATCGCGCCGCATTGGCTTTGATGGTCACCGTTGGTGGGGCAGGCATGCAGGTTTGTGAGTCTGACCTTGACGAAGCAGAAGGCCGGGCCGGGGCTGAGGGGCTGGTTCTCGTGCTCCACCTGCTGCTCCTCTCCCATGTTGAAGAGGATCCGCGACGACACAGCAATGGTGACGGCGTTCTCTAACCGGAGCTGAAACCACCAAATTTAATTTTAATTGCTTTTCTCTTTGATTGCAACGTTTTTCTTTGATTGAAGTTTTTTTTATTGGAATTTAATTGGGGGGTTAAAGTACATCGAAGCAACTTTTTTTGGATTGAATAATAAAGACAAAAATCTACCTCCATATCCCAACAAATAGGTAAATAGAGTGCAATAGCCAATGTTCAACCTCTAGGCAGCTGCTCTGCATTTTTTCACCACAAAATGCGTAATTGAAACTTTAGACTAATTGTCAAAGTTGGGACCTGGATCAATTGACAGCACGACTTCATGCCCAAAAGCAGCAGAGTTCAGCAGAAAAAAATGGGCTGGGGTTTAGTTGCACTAATAATGGCTTCGCTAGGAGGAAATAATATCTTTGATTAGAGATGAAAGCCACATCAGGTATGCAGTTCTGTGTTCACCCTTGATCATTCTTTCAATGATTTCAATCAATTATAGTGACAAAATTCATTCAAAGAGCATAAAAAGATGGTTGCAAAGTGATTTATGGAAAGAAAAAAAAAAGTACCAACATATACAGCTGGGCTCCGCAAAGAGCTTTACTCACTTGTTTCGGCTTTGTGCCGGGTGTGGAAGGCTTCCCCGCCATAGTCTTGTCTTCTCCGGGTGCTCGGCGTTTCCTGCTCCTGCTCCTGCTCCTGCCGCTGGTCCTGGTGCTGGCAAGAGACTGACTGTTGTTCAGACTCATCATCCCTTAAATCTGTTTGCAAAGTCACTGCTGTTGCCCTGCACCTTTGTTTCTCAAACCTTAACACCTCCCCTTTGCGAGGGTACGCGTTGAAATGCAAAGGTGTGGTTTATATCAAACATCTGTAACCAAACTTCTACAGCCATCTGAAGATCTGCAATGCAACACTCCTTTGTTTTTCTCGTGTAAAAAGAATGTTTATGTTACAAGTATCATTATGAATGAGGAAGCAAACTGCCATCTTCTCCTCAGAATCTCCGATACTGCACAGGAATGACAACATTTTGTCAGGAAAGGAAGAGAAAAGAACAAAACAAGCAAGTACCACAGTTATCTACTAAAAGAAACAGATACTAAGAGTAGCTACCCTATGCTGCTCATGCGCAGCTCCATTTATGTGTGTATGTGTGCGTGTGTTTGAATTGTACCATATCAATAAAGAAGAATTTGAATGTGAATACTCTGTTTCTGAACTCAAAATATAGTGCTGTGTAGTAGTAATTTACCTCCTCTTTGAGGAGCTCAGTCTCATCCTCCCTAAAATACAGCATCAATCCACGAATGGTAACCTCCCTCCTGGTCTCAGCAGAATTGTTCTGTGAATAAGAAAAAGAATGTTGAAGATGTGTATTTGATCATTATATAAAAAGGACAGAATGATAAGGTTATGAGGCCTAATGTATACCACCCCACGTTGTTTACTTCTAATTAATTTTTCATTAGACTAAGCCATGAACAATAATCTGAAATAATATTCTCGAAAAGAATTTGAGTTGTAAACAGCCCTTACACATCTAGAAGACAATAAACAATCTTACAGTTGATTATACAATTATTCAGTCTGTTCAAAAATCTAACATCATCTACGTGAAAGTAACTTCATTTTATTTACCTCTAGGAGGACTTGATGTAATTGCTGGATCCTCAATTTTGCTGCCCCACCTCTGGATAACAGTACTGACATCATTTTGGGAGAATTGTGGTCCAGCTTCCTCATAAATGTGGTCTCCAGGCTGACAGTAGGGATCCTTCTAAATTCTTCGTTTATCTGAGCAAAAAAAAAAAGGCACAACAGGCAAACTTAGAAAATCTACTCCAATATAACAAACTTTTGATTGCAAACTACTGCACTGGAAAGGCTAGCTAAAAACTGCACATTTGTGATGTTGCTGCTTATAATTGTATGATCATTCCTGTGTCATCTGAACAACTTTCGATTCATTGGCACAATGAGTCAGTACTCGCAGCTGCTCACTTACAGACCAAACCAGTTATACTGTAATTAAAACCTACCACAGTAAAAGGAAGCTTGACAAATGCTAATGTTAGACTAGATAACCTACTTTGTACATTTCCCACTGCTGCATCTATTGTTATCATCATGTTTGATGATGCCAAAGGTTAAACAATTATTTTGTACGCTCACTTATTTCCGTTGTCTGTAAAATCAGTCAAAATTGTACTCACCAAGTTGTAGAAGTTATTTCCACTGCTGGTCTTACACACGGCTGCAGATGTCAGGTCCGTCTTGCACTTAATTTCTACCGAACAGGACACCCAGATTTTTAAATTGTACCAACTGAGTGTACTTCTATGTTCTGTTAGGGCAGAAATATCTGTTCAAATTCCGTGTAATATTGAGTTAAGGCCATTTTATTGATTTCAATTTCGACCAAATGATAAAATTAAGTTATCAACTCATTATTATGTGTTCAAGTAACAAACTTATATTTCTAATGCAGAGTAGGTACTTGATTTTGAGCTGTATCTACTAACCCCATGAATCATTTTTTAGAGTGAGTTACCAGCATGAACATGAGTGTGAAAACTCAGTGAATGCTGCATGTATTGTCCTTTCAAAACAAGGCCTCTGAATAGATACTATACTATGATACTACTATACTAATATGTTTATTTTTGTGATAAATAAATCTCTTTTGTGAGTGAAACTCCAATTGTTTCGTAGGGTTTTCATTGAAAGAGGTGTAGATGTCTTGGTGAGTCAAAAAATGTTTTCAAGGGTTTGTTGAACATAAATAGTGACAGAAAAGGGAAATATATAGTTAGGAACATCAAATATATCATTTTGCACAGATTGTGCCAAAGTGTGCCAAAGTGTGCCAAAGTGAGAATCCGCCTCACCCATCTGTAATAAAATGCCAATAATTTGACTCCACATCACTGTAGAAGGGCCAAACCTGTGTAGTGATGATGCCCACAGGTGTGGCTATGATTTTATTTTGTTTCAAACCCTCGACAGCAACTTTTGGAGAAAAAAAATGCTATTTTTTAAAATATTTTTTCAGGCAAGGATGAAAATTAAAAAAAAATTCTGTGTGCCAACTTAGATTTCTCTGAGTCAGTGACAGTTATTGTGATACTTTCACAAACAAATGTCACAATTGTTACATTCAATATGACACCAACATCTTTCAAATAGACCTTGTAGTTTCACCTTCATTTTCGAGCCTAAACCTCAAAAATAGCCCCTGGCTAAAACAGGTTAAGATGAATTGTTTAGGCAGATGATGTGGAGATAAAGCCCACATCAAAACAGGTGGAGGGAAACGGTATGTGCTTCCCTGTGCAGGTGCAGTTTCCAGAACTCTACCAAGTCCCTGCAGTGGCCCTGTCCCTTTGTTTCTCAAACCTTAACACTTCCCTTTGCGAGGGTACGCGTTGAAACGCAAAGGTGTGCCTGTCTGTCAGCCTGTCTGTCAGCCTCTGTCAGGTTGTAACCACCAATACACCTGGATCATTGCTTGTACCTGAGGAAACACTGGAACGTTTTGCACTGGTTGATGAGCAGACAAGTAAATTACTTTTTAAATGCAAAGAACATTTTAGAGAAGTGCCAATCTGGTTGTAGGAGGAACTGCAGTACAGTTAAAGCCCTCTTAAAGATTTTGAATGACATCAGGTGCAATTTAGAACAAAAAACAAACAAAAAATCATACATATTTAAATTGTAATAACAAGAATAAAAATACATTGAAAATACTGCACAGGAATGACATCATTTTGTCAGGAAATCAAGAGAAAAGAACAAAACAAAGCAAAGAACCCCACTGTACTCTGAGTCACATTACCCAATCATTCATTATGAATGATGAGTTGGCGTTAGGATGATAATAACAAATACTTTTTAAGTCTCCTTTTAAATCGGCCTTTGCCTTATTCTCCTGAACTTCAGCTGGAAGACCATTCCAGAATGTAATTGACCTATAAACCACTGTTTTCCTTGTGGAGTCGGTTTTATGTTGAAGGTTAGCCGTCCACTATTCGCCCTCTAGAAATGTATGAGTATTTGCACAGTAGTTTATACTATTAAAGAGAAATTAAGGAGTCTCCAGTATACATTATTATATGAAAAAGTGTTAAACATTAGCATATACTCTATCCTTTACCCTCAGCCAGGTGAGACTTTCATGCATTTTTGCAACACATGTTGCACTGAACCCTTTTACTTGTTGTATTGCTTGACCATCTATTTGAATGTTCAATTTAGGATTCTCTGATAATCTATATTTAGAAGCAAAGATTGCGTACAAAAATCATACAAAATAACACAAACACACACACAAAAAAAATCATTACACTGTCAAGCAAACCCTGTTCTGGCCTCGCTGGGTTTCACATGATGTCTCTTTTCGCAGTTGTCAATGGAGGAGGTCCTTAGCAAGTTTAACACGTTTAATTCCATCGAGGAGAAGAGCTGGTTAAGATGAATAGTTTAGGCAGATGATGAACAAAGCTCACATCAAAAGAGGTGGAGGGAAATGGTATGTGCCTCCCTGTTCACAGGCGGTGCTGGAGGGGCTGTGGGATGGTTTATATCAAACATCTGTAACCAAACTTCTACAGCCATCTGAAGATCTGCAATGCAACACTCCTTTGTTTTTCTCGTGTAAAAAGAATGTTTATGTTACAAGAATCATTATGAATGAGGAAGCAAACTGCCATCTTCTCCTCAGAATCTCCGATTGAGGGAAGAGGGAGGAGCCTCTCCAATTGGGCACCGCAAACATTGAGTTAAATTATATCGAGCATCGAACTGCCTCCTCACATAAGGGTGTATCACACACTCCCCAACAAATAAAGGAGGCTCCTGACACAGACTATTCAGAATAATTTCACTCTGAACTCTGAATACATACATCCTTTTTTTTTTTTACAAAACATATCCAAACTCTAAATGAGCGTATCCTTGCAGTCTATTCTTCCTCTACTCCAAAAGCACTTCGGAGAATGCTGATAACCGTTGCAACTGCCTTGCCAGAAGACTCCTTCCTCCTGATGATCTCCCCCAATACATTGGCTCCTAGAAGGGTCTGGGGCAGTGGCAGCTGGCTGACTAGGAAAGGGGTCTGTATGGTGAGATTGGGGTCGTCATTCCCTGTGAGATTAACAGTGAGCTCAACCCATCACCTGTATGGTACGGCATGGCCATAACTGCACAGACCCCAAGTTCCTCCTCTAGGAGCTCAGACAGAGGTCCCACTGATCGTGCTCACTTGTGAGCCTGAATGAAACAAGACCATTGCTGAGGCCGAGTTCCGTTTCCCTGCCCCTTGACTCCTTTCAAACTTTGTATTGTCTGCTGCTGTAATCCCATGACTTGTCGTGACAATCTCCGGTCTCGACCTTGGTGCTGTGTGCTTGTGTTGCCTTTCGTCAGAGTGGTCGGAGTGGTCGGCCCAGTCTGCGCTTATCTGTGGCAAAGGATTTCCTCATCCCTGACCTGGCTGTTTGAGATCAGAGGCCTCAGCCTCTGCCGGAGTCAGCCTGTTTGGTGCCCAAGCCCTGATAGACAGTACGGAAGAAGACTTCTTGGACGATTTTAAGATCATATCAAATGTCTGTACCGGTCTGCCGAGACTGGAAAAGGAGTTTCTGCTTGAGTCCAATCATGCGATACAGAAACTGCTGTGGTGATTCACCATCCGCCGCCATGTTGCTCATGAAATGAGTGCGCTGAGTGTCCACAGTCGCATACTCAGAATCTTGACTGGTTTGAGTACGTCATCCGGGTACTTTCGCATACTCAATTTTTCCCGTACTATTTTTCATTTTGAGCTCGTATAATCAAAATGTTAAGTATTGAGTATGGAAGTATGCGATTTGGGACACAGCATATGTCTGATTGCCTGGCGCACATCCATCCTTGGAGCATCTCCGTCGTTGCTTTCTCCCCAAAGTGGGACCTGAGGAGGCCTTTGAGCTCAGATACTGTAAGTGAGTCTCTGTTTACAAGCCCTGAGGTACTCCATTATGGGATCAATGAAGTACTATCCACAAAAGTGAGGAAAAAAAGGAAAGGGGGTGTGGTTGTCCAACATCTAAACAGCAGAGGGCGACAGAGACCAAAAGGACCACAGGTGATTTCCAGGCCATTGTTGCGGCTTGTTTCATTTAAGTTTCGTTTCCTCTTAAAAAACACACCAGGCAGGACGTCAGAAGCAGCCGCTCAGATCTAAACAGCTACGAACATGGGAGATGTGGACTGGGAGGACATTTGTGAGTACTGATATTTGATGTTTTCTTTAAAGGTTACCCTGCATCAACTGAAAAGGTTATTGTTTCATGTTTGTGTTTTCATGTACAGGTAAGATCCTTGTCGTGGGAGGAGGTAAGTCCTTTCCAAATTCTTCAGAAATGGTGAAAATTCGCTTTGTTAAAACCGACCGGTCAGGCTCAAAGGTCGGTCCCGTCACTGCTTCACGTCCTGTGGGATTCTGCCCTGTTGCCCCCCAGGAGGAGTCGGGGCTGTGGTCCTGACACCTGCTCTTCTGGCCTCGCTGGGTTTCACTGCAGGTGGAATAGCAGCAGGCTCCATCGCTGCCAAAATGATGTCTCTATTTGCAGTTGCCAATGGAGGAGGGGTGGCTGCTGGGGGTGTGGTGGCTTTTTTTCAGTCTTTGGGTAAATCCGCTTTCTGTTTAAACATTGACAGATTTACATGTCATGACAGATTCAGGTGTAGGTACAATCATTTTCCATACAATGCAAATCAGGAAAGCTCACACAAGGACATGCAGATCTTATTCTCCCTAAGCCAGCCCATCTGTTATTGTACGCAGAGAATCGGGCCTCAAGTCATTTGTAAATGGGTCTCCAGACTTTATGAAATTGAAACGGTTCCTTGCTCAAATAAAAGCGGAGGGCTTTAAGGGGCATAAACTCCAGAACACTGCAAGTTTTAGCTGATTTGAAGAAATATTAAAAGGAGTCCTATTATGTCATTAATTTCTTTAACTAACGTCCAGTCCAACAAACAGTGAGCATATGAACCTTCATCAATCTTACACTATTTGCATGACTTAGATAATTCTGGATTCATTTTTGCTCAACTTCAATGGGTAAATATTCCTTTGAGAGACTAGTTTAAATCCATAGAGGAGAAGAGCTGGGTGAGCTGAATAGTTTAGGGAGAGGACGAGCAAATAAAGCACATTGTCTCCTCACATCAAAGTGGGTGGAGGGAAACAGTTTGTGCTTCCCTGTGCAGGTGCAGGTGGTCTCCCAGGGGCCTGGACGCTGCTCACGGGCGGCGCTGGAGGAGTTGTGGGATGGATTGTATCAAACGTCTGTAACCAAACTTCTACAGCCAACTGAAAATCTACAATGATACACTCAACATAGAAAAACTGCTTCTGTGTCGATTAAAAAAATGATTACCTGACTTTGATTCTTTCGAAACTCTTTGAAACGAGTGCGCCCTTCACTGTAACCTGAATCCGAGCTTCTCTGCACACAAAGCTGAGCGCAAATCACTGTCAATCTCTGCTTCGTGAAAAGATATCTTTACTTTTTGCATTTATTTTCTCCAACTTATACTTTCAAGAAGAGAATGAAGAACACAGTTTTGCTCCTCAAAGAACTTTGTTGGAGAGGTCTGTGCAGAGTGCTGAACTCCGAGAGATAAAGCCTTTTGTCATTTTGGTGGTTGGCGGGACTGCGGGAAAACGAAAGAAATTCTAAACCTGAACCCCCCCCCCCACACACACAAAAAAAGTAGTAAATCTTGACTTGTAATGTCATTGTCATTTGATTTGTTTTGATTCATTAAAAGTCAGATGATGAAGGCGTCATCCATTTAATAAAAAGTTCCAAATATAGGATTCACTAAGATTTGAATATCCAGCAAATTCAACCACTCAGCTATGATACTGTATCATTTAGAACAAAACCAAACAGGAAAGTTTGAACTGATCGTGTTTGATCATGTTGACAGTCACCGTTCAAATAATATTTTCAGGGTTGAGAAGAGCTTGAATTCTCTGGGATGCACCTCAGCAGATCTAGAGGCTGTGCCTTCTTTTTCATGGCTGCGCTTACTTTCCGTGAGTTCACAGTGGAAAGGAAAAACATGACCTCACTATAAATCCTTTTTAGAGCCTTCTGCTGAACAAAATGTGAACACTGAAGATGAATATAATAATAAATAATAATAAAATTTATTTGTAGAGCACTTTTCAAAACAAGGTTACAAAGTGCTTTACATAGACATATTCAAGTGAAGTGCCGAGACACCAAAACAGAGGCACATATAAAACTAAACCCAACATATCCCTACAAAAGTGACTGGAGCAAGGAAAAACTCCCTATTGGGAAGAAACCTTAGGCAGATCCACGACTCAGGGTGGGCGGTCATCTGCTTTGACCGCTCAGGTTAGCAGACAGACAATTACAAAAAACAAACACTGCAGATGGAGGACAGGAGACAGGTAAGGTAAGCAGGATCATAGAGGAGACTCAAAAGCCAGGCGATAGAGGTGAGTTTTTAGCTGGGTTTTAAAAGAGGACAGCAAGTTCGCCAGTCTGAGTTCCTCGGGCAGCTTATTCCACAGGCGAGGAGCCCGGACGGCGAAAGCGGCATCTCCCCGGGTCCTCAACCTTGATTTAGGGACGGCCAGCAGGTTACTGCTAGAGGACCTCAGGTTGCGGGTGGGCACATATGGGGCTAATAACTGTACAATGTAGGTAGGGGCAAGACCATGAAGTGCTTGAAAGTTGTCAATAGAATTTTGAAGTCTATTCTGAAAGTGACAGGCAGCCAGTGGAGGGACGCTAAGATGGGAGTGATGTGCTCCCTTTTCCTTGCTCCAGTTAGCAGCCTTGCGGCTGCATTCTGGACCAACTGGAGTCTACTGAGGGATTTCTGTGAGAGGCATGTCAGGACACCATTACAATAATCAAGACGAGATGAAATGAAGGCATGGATAATGATTTCACAGTCTTTAGAGCTTATCATGGATCTTATTCTGGAGAGATTCCTGAGGTGGTAGAAGCAGGTCTGGACCAGCCTGCTGACTTGGTTCTCAAAGGTCAAGTTAGAGTCAAATAGAACACCAAGGTTCCTGGAGACAGGTTTAACATTCGCAGATAAAGGGCCCAGAGACGACTCCATCCGAGAGCGCAGGTGTTCAGGACTTATGATAAGGATCTCTGTTTTGTCAGAGTTCAGTTGGAGGAAATTTCTTGACATCCATGTTTTGATGTCAGTTAGACAGTCGGCTAGGCGGGACAGCTCAGTGATGTTGTTAGGTTTCACTGGCAGATACAGTTGAGTGTCATCCGCATAGCAATGACAGGAGATGCCATGTTTGCGGATAATGTTGCCTAATGGCAGCATATGGATGGAAAAAAGTATTGGGCCTAAAATTGACCCTTGGGGCATGCCACAGTTCAGGGGAAAAGGAGGGGAACTATGTTCACCTATGGATACATAGTTAGATCAGTTTGTCAGGTAGGAGGAGAACCACTGCAAGGCCGTCCCAGATATGCCACACCACCCCCGGAGTCTGCTGATCAGGATGGTTTGGTCAACAGTGTCAAAAGCTGCAGTTAAGTCCAGTATCGGAAGAACAGAGACATCACCAACATCAGCATTCATCAACAGGTCATTGGTAACCTTCTAGCCTTATCTAGCATTATTTTTGTTTGCCTTGATTAGAGAAATATTCGCTTCTTGCCTCCCTTACTCTTTGATTGTAGGATTTTAGAAGGACTTTCAACTGTGCCAGGTGGACCTGGCACCCTGTCTTTTTCCACTTGCGTTCAATTTTCCTGCACTCTCTTTTAGAGCTGCGGATGTCCTTGTTTAACCAAGGGGACAACGCAGCTTTAGATTTTGCTTTGGTTCTAGAATATTTATCCACTCCTTTTATATGGAGTCAAGAGACAAAGATTGATGTGATGTGATAATAAATGAATGTCAGAAAAATCAACAGACAATTTTAATGAAATCAGACGTCATTGTTCATTATAAACAAAAGCAACTTTGGCATTTGGAGGAAGTTGAAATGGTGGTGTGTTACTCAGGCTTCCACAGAGCCTTCTCCTGCACGCTCAGAGGGCCATCTTCCATGTCTTCGTCTTCACTTGTGGCTTCCTGTGTGGGGGGGGGCACAGGTTCAGTCAGCACTTTCAAAATCACAGACATCAATACGATGGATTTAAGTATAATATAGTGCGCTCTTGTGGATGAGAAGATGCCGTTTCAAAGCAGAAAACATAAAAAAGACAAATAATCCACACTGAAGCTCTGTGCTGTGTTTGGGTCGGCATTTACATCTCTCTCCCGCTTCTGCAATTCCATCTCCAGCATCTTCTCTCTGAGCTTTTTGACCCGTTTCTGCTTTGCCTTGGTGTGAGGTGGGCAGCCCTGTGAAACACACACACACACACACACACACGCACACACACACACACACACACACACAGAGATGAACAATTTTAGCTGATTTGCCCACATTTTCAACCTCATTTGGCCAATATCTAAAGCTGATATACGGTGGTCCCTCGTTAATCGCGGGAGCTACGTTCTAAAAACAACCCACAATAGGCTAAATCCGCAAAGTAGTCAGCTTTATTTTTTACAATGATTATGCAGTATATGTAAATTTGGTAAGCTGAACGCATTCTGTACCGTACGAGGAGATTGATTGACAATGGTCTACAGTCCCTTAGCCAATCAGGACGCAGAAGACAACACGCTGTAAAAAAAAAAAAAAAAAAGCATGCAAAATTGCACTAATTTGCGAAAGGTGAACTGCGTTATAGCGAGGGACAACTGTATATACTTTTTTACACTCAATAGAAGAACACCAGGTTTTATTTGTCTGCTTGCCGAAATGTTCTGGCCTGATACATTCTGTGGCTTATATCATAGATACAGATAATGCGCTTTAAGCCGAAATGCTAAAACAGAAAATCAGAGCTTATCTGATCTTTTGTTGCTATTCTGCATATTTCCGATTTCCTCTCACCTCTGGCTTTGTTGTGTCACTGGTGCCAGGATCTCCACGAGAGGAGGACGCTCCCTCAACGGGCTCTTGGCTGCCGTTTGGCCCCTGGGGAGCAGTTGGCTGGTCACCATCGTCACCATCGTCACCATCGTCACTATCGTCACTATCGTCACCATGAGCGTTTTTGTCAAACAGATGGCCCCTGTCGCAACAGTGAAGAATTTGTTTTCTCACCAACTGATGAGTTAAACAGAGAACATTTATTTCTGCGGCCCGTCGACAGGTATGACGGGAAAGATCGACAGACACCCATTATTCCCGTTAGCGAGAACTAAATAAACACAGTAATGGCATCAAAAAGAAGCTTTCTCAGTAGCCTTATTATATAAAATAGGAAGGGGGTTCCTATTTAAACGAAATTTTTTTGGGTAAACAATCAAAATCTGGTTCATTTATTGACGTACAAAGTATTGTTGTTTTGTATTTATCAGTTTAACTTGCCTGAATGGCACAACTTTAGATTTCTGATGAACTGCAGCGCCTTTTGCTTATGAAGGGTAATGGATTGTCTCATCCTAGTGGACCGTCTAAGGGATTGGAATCTCTAACAAACCAGGGGCCCCCAAACAGCATCTTACTTAGGGCCTCCACCAAGCTAGAAACGGCCCTGCTCTTGGACAAAATGAAAGTCTATGGAGGAAATATAATGCAGCTAAAAGGTGTGGCAGAGTTTGTTCTGCTCTTACTTTCAGCTGCCAATGTTTGTTTGGTTTTTTTTAAGACTCTCAGTGTGGACTTACACGGCGGTGCCAACCGCTCCGGTGACCAACGCTCCAGTGCCGGCCACTGCTGCTGTGAGCCCCCCCGACAGGCCGACTGCTCCTGCAGGGAGAGATAACACACATTTGTACCATGCAAGCGAGCGTATAAAACACGCATTCATGCACTGTTCACATTCTTACAGGCCATTTAAATACATTAGTGAATGTAACGATTTAAGTGTGTTTTTAACACAATGTGATCTATTGCAAAGATAAAAACCACACATTTTGAACCTTGTTTCAGTGGGCTGCTGCTCCTCACATTGTGCAGCAAATCAGAAAATATGGTGAAATAAAACCTACTGAATCTGAGTCAAAGGGACGTTTTTCTTTTTACTCCAATGTTTTAACAATAATAATAATAATAAACTTTATCTAGCACTTTTCACAGATAGAAAATCACAAAGTGCCTAACAATAATACAATAAGAGCAAACAATAAAAATAAGTATTTAAGAAAGTACTAAAGTAACTAAAGTAGTAAAAGACTAACAACGGCTACAGCTCCTCCAAGTTTGCAGCAAATCAGAAAATATGGTGAAATAAAACCTACTGAATCTGAGTCAAAGGGAGGTTTTTCTTTCTTTCTTTCTTGGGTTTAAACAGCCTATGCGCTGTGACGTCACAGCGCTCCGTACCTGCAGACTGCAGCACCGCCACCAGGCTCCCCGCGGCCACGCCCCCTCCGTTAGCGACGGCCGCGGCTGACATCATGCTGGCGGCGAACGAACCGGCCGCGACCCCGGCTGAGGTGAAGCCGACCGCCGTCAGAACTACGGGAGCCGCCGCCACCGTCACGACTGGAGATCAAACACACCAGCGTGATGAGGCAGAACACATCAAAACTGATGGATCCCTCCGCCGCCGCCTCCGCCGCACTACTGGATTCTCACCTGCGCCCGTCACTCCTGCAACGATGCCGCCAATTGTTTTCCCTGCAACACACACACACACACACACACACACACAGTCAGGAGCCTGGAAAACAATGAGTGAAGTAAAAGTGTGGGTGAAGGGGCCACTCACACATGTCTCCTCCGCCTGTGGATCCTCTGATGGAGAAAGCTGCTCCTCTGAACTCTCTTCCAGGGAAGTGAAACTAGTTTCGCACCTCCAGCTCTTTTCCATGGAGATGCGATGTGTACTGCGCATGCGTGAAACACGCTGCACCCTCTTAAAGGGAGAGCTGATCAAGGTTGGAATAGAATAGAATCGCATAGAATAGGATGCGCCGTTACTTTCAAATTGTAGAGCTTCTCCCTTTTCAGTTGCCACAGTCAAAAGAATAATAATAAGTATAAAAATCTTTACAACTAACTATGAAAATAATCTCAACATTATGCAAATATGAAAAGATAAATACTGAGAATTGAATACAGGAAATGTACAAGTGTATTGCAAGCACCCCTAAAGTGATAGTTTGGTAGTTCTGCTTGGCCCCTTTCCATCGGCTGAGGGACGAA
>CAESWR010001819.1:53791-64163 GCA_903171835.1 Mullus surmuletus
CACACACATCAAAAGGACTCTCGGCTTCTATTTTTGCGCCGCTGGACAGAAATTTACAGCGAGGGATAAAAACAGGTGCCGTGACCTGTGACAGCGAAGGTGGGAAATCTACCAAATGGGTTTTTCTCAGAACAGTGAGTGATGGGGCTTACGCGCAGTAATCTGGGCAAGGGTATACACCGTCCCCGGAAAACACATTCGCGCGCACCATACCTTGGTGGCAGGGGTCCGCACAGCGCCGCACAGCAGTTGGTGAATATATTGCCATGGCTGTAGGGGTTATAGTTGTCCTTCCCCCTTTTGGACGACCACGAGCCTTTTATCTGGAGGACGACAACACGACAACAAGTCAGTCACGACCCATTAGTGCTGTTCTAAACAGGTGGAAGTCTGGAAATTGGATATCAATTGAGTCACAAATAAAGCTAAACTGAAGAGAAATAAAGAAAAAAATCCACACATTGTGATAATCAGCTGCAGCAATTAAAGTGGATGCAAAGTGAAAATATGTTGGTGGGATATGTTGGGTCCCTGTTTTGTAAGTGCCCCTGTTGTGTGTGTTATGGCACCGTGTATGTATGTTTGTATGCATATCGATGTAAAGCACTTTGTAACCTTGTTTTGATAAGTGCTCCTCAAATGAATGTTATAAATGGTATTCATTGATTCATAGCTTTATCCTCCCTCGGCATATGCGCCAAACAGTGTTCATACTCACATCTTCGTTGGTGGTCTGGTTGGAGCTGATCAGGTACGTGTGGAAGCCTGAGAGGCCCACTATCGACCAGACAGAGAAGAAACACACCACCACCTCCAACACAGTGACAAATTCCAGTCAAGGAAACAACCAAAAACACATTTCCACTCAATCCATTTCTAGTTTAGTGCAAACTGCTCGCGAGCCGGTGCGCAAAATAGAAAACAGACGTCACAGGGCCGCACGGGAGAGCCGGCGCGGACACGGCTGGTACGAGCCGGCGTATTGACCTACAGCCCGAGGACCCTCATCCCACTGCCAATAGTTCCTTGTTACCAGCTCGTTTGGCCGCAAATGCAGAATGCTGCTCATTTTCTCTGCTCCACATAGAGTGCCTGAGATCGCCGCCCGGATACGGCGAATCCTTGCCTTTGGAAAAGTGAACCGGAGTAACCCTTCGACCGATCTTGGGATTAAAGTTTCTTCAGCTGAATATGTGCTCCCTCGAATGGCCAAACCGTGCTCCCGGTGGGCGCTGGAAAACCCACGGGACGCTGGTCTCTCTTAATCCGTCTCTCCTTTTGTCTCTTCCTGATCTTTTTGGAGAGGACATGAGGAGCGTGGCAACACCATCGACTCCCCTTTATTAAAGCCCTGCAGGACACTGCCTGTTATCATCTGGGCTCGCTGGAGAAACTGTTAATGCGTTCAGACATGGAGAGGGAGACCCCCCTCCCACCCCATCCCCCCACCCAGCTCCATGCTTGATTTGTGACTGCTGGCCATCATTTCGATTTGATCAGTGCTGATTCTGAACCTGCTCACCAGTTCCCGCAGTTATTGGATCCTGGCTTTGATTCTCGTCGTCTTATTTATTTGAGAGAATAAATCCAAATATGCTGAGTGGGCTTTCACTTTGTCAGACGGGGGACGGCGCCGCCTAACAAAATGTCAGCACGTAAAAACCTTTTACGGTGCTCTCGAAAATGAACCAAGTGCGTGGGGGTGATGGAAGGCGTGCGGCGCAGAGCAGCTGTGCGTGCGGCTCTCGGCGCTTCTCTGCTCCGATGCACAGGGACGGATGGCGGGGACGGATGGCGGGAACGCCGCTGCCCCCCCCCGCCATCCCCCTGCTTTGTGTCCGGCGTGAGCGACTCTCGGACTGACAACCTGTCAGCATCCACGCCGGAGACGCCCTGTGATGTGTCGGGATGTCGGAGCTGAGCTGTAATCAGGATGCGCTTCTGCTTCGTTTGTCTGACGGTGGAAGTCGGGACGCTTCCACATCAAAGACGGGAAACAAAGGCAACTCGAAAACACGCCTCTCAATATAACATCTGACTCATGTGGGCCATTATGACACTCAATGCGGTTTGCAGAATGAACGCTTTTTCGATTTTCTCTTTTCATACTTGGCCTCAAGTACAAAACTCCCAGTCAGCTGAGCATCCTCAGGATGTCGTCGTAATTGCCACAGTTTTCATCAGACAAGGGCGGCTATAAATAGTCATTATTTGGGCTTTTGAGTAAAAAGGTCAGAGATGGTTCTGGTAGTTGGGGAAGTGATATTAAATCGAATTTTCACTCCCAACGAGTGTAGAGGATTGTTACTGATGTAACGCTGAGACAATAAAATGACTGGCAGAATATCTATGCCCTCTTCAGTTTGAGACTTCCTGCACACACTCGAGGTCTTATGTTGTGTTTGCCTGATGAAACATAACCAGACGTGCCAGTCATGCCAGTACTGTCAATGGATGTGAATAGTACGGTGGTCGAGGGCTGCAAACGCGCCGCAAACAGAGAAACGCTGCAAACTCACGAAAAATACGGAAGTGCGTCAGGCCACTAGGGGCACCAAACTGAGGGATGGACCAATCCTGTGCGATCGGTCCCTCTTTGAGCCTAAATACATGAGCGGGATGTATTTTCTCTGTATTAATTAAGACTTGGAGGAAGTGGAATAAAAATGTACAGTTTCCCTTACGTTGTACAGACTTGCGCTGCGGTCTGCAATCATTAGTTGTTTTGATTTTTTAGTCAAACTTTATTAAGTAATAGAGAACAGTTCAGAATCAGCCGCCAGGGGGTTACAAACATTTCCAATCTACGTCTTAATTAATATAGAGAAAATACATCCTGCTCGTGTGTTTAAAGAGGGGCCGATCCCACAGGATTGGTCCATCCCTCAGTTTTGCGCCCCCTAGTGGCCTGATGCACTTCCATTTTGTTTGGTGAATTTGCAGCATTTCTCTATTACAGCGTTTCTCTTTTTGCAGTGTTTCTGTATTTGTAGCGTTTCTCTGTTTGTAGCTTTTCTCTGTTTGTAGCATTTCAGTGTTTGCAGCATGTTTGCAGCCCTCAGCCGCCGTAGAAAAGCCATTCCACGCGACTAACCCCGATCTGCAGAGCCAAAGTGACAAATCAGACACATATGTGACAGGAAACGTCTGTCAAAGGATATCTGGCCGGGCTCTCCTTGATTGCGTTGAGGAACCCTTTCTCGTGGGATCCTGTGGAGACAGAAAAGGTTCCGTTAGACCACTGTGCAAAGCGTTTTCTTCGCGGCAGGCGTTGTGCGCCGACCGTGGCGTCACGCACTGGGCGGGCTGCGCACCGCCCAGCCGTTTACCTGCCGCAGACACTTTGTTGGTTCAAGTTCAAGCGGGTTCAAGCTCAGCGTGCCCACCAAGACTGACATTCCAATTTAACTTCCATCTGTTGATGAGCAGCGGGACGGAGCCGGAGGAGAGACTGAAAAATAAATGTAGGCTGGCGATGCGAGTGTCGCCCAGTCACTGATCAGACTGCTCAGAAGTGTGCAAAAAAATAAAAATAAAGAAAAAACATGTTTACAAAAAAAATTTCAGATGAGTTCAAAGACCGCTGGGTTTGGAAAACATTCAGCGGAATAAATGAACTGCTCGGATAAAAATGTGAGATTTAAGAACCCGTCACCCTCTGATTTGATGAATTTGGAAGTGTTTCACCACAACAACTATCTTCTGAACCTTCATGAGAATTCAAACAGTCGTGTTGTTTTTTGACATTTGACAGTCACACTCGCAAAAAAGCAACAAAAAAGTCTTAAACTAGCAAATCCAGACTCTCTCCACTGAAATAAAAATGTTATTCATTCAATAGCACACACACATACACACACACACAAACGCTGATGGTGGGGGTGGGGGGCGGGGGGCAACAGTCCGCTGCCTCCTCCCAGCTGGAAAGATGGTAACAAGCCAGAACGCTGCGGCGCTTCACGGTGCCCACTTACAACGTGCTGGCTCCGAAACGCAGCGAGAACATAGCCGGGAGGGGTGTGTGTGTGCGCGTGTGTGTGTATGTGTGTGTGTGCTCCATGCCTGAGAGCGCGCGTCCTTCCCCTCAGCTTACTTACTTAAAATGATGTGCGTGATGACAAAGGCAAAGATGAAGATGGTGAGGAAGGACAGGGAGAGGATGAACATGTAGAAGAAGCGGTAGTTCCTCCTCCCCACGCAGTTCCCCACCCAGGGACAGTGGTGGTCAAAGCGCTCTGCACGGACAGGAAGAGACACATGGACTCGGTTAAATAAATAAATAATAACTTAAAAAAAAGCAAAAACAAAACATACAACTATTTAAGACAGAAGCTCATGTCACAATCAGAGTTCTGATTTCTATGGAACGAGCAGGTTTCTTCTAGTGGTGTCCCAATCCGATATTGATATTGGATCCAAAATCAGCAAAAAGTATCGGATTATATCGACCTCCATCTAGAACCTCCAATATAAGGTATTGAGGTTATTTTTCAGGGTCTTCTAATTTACTTTTCATCCATCTTATTTAATTGTAGAATATTCTTATGTTTAAGGTTAAAATGTATGTAAGCCATTGGTTAATAATAAATGGGTCAAGTTTTTCTCATAGCTACTGTTGCTGACTATTGTTCTCTGTTTGAGTAATATCACTTGATCAAGCTTTTTCTAACATTCCATTCAACAAAGTAAGTAATAAAAGTATGCATGATTCGTGCTGATATCGTATTGGAAGTGAAAACGTTGTATCGGGACACCCCTAGTTTCTTCAGTGCATGCACGCGTTCAAGTCCGATTCTGTGGGAAATTTCAGGGAAAGTGAATCATCCCACTGGGCCTTGGCATAATACACACATTTTTCAAATAGTGAAATCTCGCTATTTATACACCCCGAGTGGTCAGTACAGGGCTGTTGGCACTGTGACCCCCCCCATCCCCCCTCTGACCGCAGGGTTGAGAGGGGTTAAAGCGGTACTGGGACACCGGATGAAGAGCCCGACACAGGGAACTCGACTCCAGAATGTTAGAGGAAGTCGGAGAGATTGTAAGATGAACAAGAGTTGCTGAGATAAAGAAAAGACAAAAAAAGAAGTGTACAGAACTTCATGTTGTCATCCGTTGAGCTGAGAGGAGTTTTTTTTTTTTCGCAGGCAAAAGAGCCTGTCAGCTACCTTGAGTGTGTGTGTCTTCATGGAAGTGAATAAAGCAGCACATTGACTGAACTCTGTATTGTTCCAGAGAATAAAACGTCCGTCACACTCTCGGCAACGTATTCCAAACGCTAAATATGGATGTGAACGCTGTCTGGTGTGGGATCTTTTTCTTTGCAGAAAGAAGTCTGAAAAAATACCTTCAGGTTCAAATTACTGATGTTCTTAATCACATTCCACACTGCATCATCGTGGATGTTTAATCAGCTCCAAGCGAGGACTCTTTGCAAGCTGGTGGACACTTGACAATTAATTACAGCCGTTATTTGTCCGCTGGCACGAAGCGACTTGCTTTTGTCTCTGTTCATCAATGAGTCTGGTGGGCTCAGCTCCGAGCAGATGAAGATGGACGGGGGGGGCGGTGACTACCGGTCGAGGTGGATTATTCCTGCAGCCGGGTCGCCTGCTCATTAATATTCAGCGTTCACTCGTCAGGAAGGAGAAAGCGCGGAATACATTTCGGCATCAAGAACAACACGGCTACAGGGAGAAATTTGAACGTAACTTCAAGGATGCAGCGGCTCGTGCTGCTTTAAAAGGCTCCAACAAGCCGCTAATTCAGTTTTCCGCTAATCTTATATTGCTGGTCCCGTTTGATGTACTTTATTGTTTGATTATGTAACATAATTTTGCCAAGAGCATGATTGGGACGGGGGGGGAGCTTATCCGATGTCCTCCGATTGTATATGTCACACTCGCTGCAGTGGAGCGGCGGCCTCGCGGGCAACAACCGAAAAAAAGTTGTGTGTTGGCAACTGGAAACACATTAGATCAAATGACGTTGCTATTTTCCACCATTTTTAACGCATTTTCACCCCATTCGGACAAGCTAGACTAATCAGCCAATGGTGGACAGGCATGAATCCATGAAATTGAATTAGTGGCTTCCGTGCTAATGCTATCTTGCTAAAAATCCAATCAGAGATTGCTGCAGTTTAGTGGGTTTAACTAATTGTTCCAGTATACTTTGGAGGGCACACAGAAGCTTGAGTACAAACATGCACACATACTTCATTCCCCATAATAATAATGGAGTGGCGAAGTCCCCCGTTTCCATTTCTGGTACATTGGTCCCCAAAAACAAATTTTCATGAATGAGAGTCCATGAGCAGACAGCAATTATTTTCTGGTCCTGTTTGAATTGTGGCAGGGATTTCACATATGTTGTTTGTGGTTTTTAAAGATAATTTTTCATGCAAAGAAGACCACAATTTAGCGCAAAGAAGTTTGATAAGTTTGATTGTCGTCATATGACTGGAACCAAAAAATAATTGCTTCTCTCCATTGAAACCCTTTTTTTTTTACAATCTCATAGGTCCCATGAGGGTCTTAGCCACTCCATACACTTGTATTTGTACACATAAATACATAACCTTTAATCACAAGTACAGCCATGGCAAACTGTCCCGACCCCATAACAACAGAATTTATGAAGCCAGCATCTGGAATTTGATCTCAGACCATTTTAGTCCTATAATGTAAAAGCAGGACTGCGAGAAAATCGCTGTTTCTGTTTGTGTGTGTGTGTGTGTATGATAATTCTGCGGTCTTCTAAAGCTTAGGCTATGACTCCCGAGTGGATTGCACCGTTAAAAAAAGAAAGTGACTCTGCTACATCCTCCGTCCCCCGCGTCTACCGGGGAGGCCCTATCCATTCTGGCTGCTAACTTATTTAATAGCTTGTTAGCCCCCCCGGCATTTACAGCATGAGAGGCAGAGTGGGAGAGACAGGCAGACAGAAAGACAGACAGACAGGAGAAAGCACTCACGGCGCTTCTCCTCTGCTAATGTGATCCTCAATTTCCGCTCTTGGAGCAAGTGTCAGTGCGAACTGTGAGCAGGGATCACAGGAGGCTTCAGGACTGAACAAACGCCAGTGTCCAGAAAAAAAAGTGGCGACACTTAACACCTGAGTATGACAATATGATCGGGTTTTTAAAAAGCTACATTTGAAAAACTAAAAATGTGACTGATGTAGGAGTCCATGCTGATTAATGAGAACTTTGTTAATTATGGGTGTCCTGATACAACTTTTTTTTCACTTCCGATACCATACCAATATTGTAGCCTTGAGTATTGGCCGATACTGATATCGATCCGATACGATATCAGCACGAAACATACTTACTATTATTAGTTATTTTGCAGTATGGAATGTTAGAAAAGGCTTGACAAAGTGATATTACTCAAACAGAGAGGGTACATATGAGAAAAACTGAACAATTTATTATTAACAAATGGGATACATAAATTTAACCTTAAACATAATATTTTACAATTGAATAAAATAATTAAAAAAAATAAATTAGAAGACCCTGAAAAATAACCTCAATACCTTATATCGAAGATTTGAAATGCAGGCCGATATAATCTTATATCGGACCAATATCAGATCGGGACACCCCTACTGTTAACATCTGCTGCTGTGTTGCCGGAGTCTCAAAGTGGATTTTGTTTGCTGTTGGTTCAGTTTGTAGAGAGCTGGAGAACAGCAGATGCAACATTTATAACCACTTTGATGCATTTATAACCACTTTGACAAGTACGAATGAAAGAAAGTGGATTTTTGAGAAAACCTACCCGGCGACTATTGATGAAGGTACGAAAACAGCACACATTCACCTCAACTGCCTTCACACGTGAAAATTGTCCGCCAACTTAAAATTCACCGACCTCCTATTCACGAGTCTCCTCTGCGAGTCTGTCTTTCTTCCCGCCAGCGTGCATCTGTTACATCTCATTACCACATTCTCATCTCCCCTCCTGCCCCCGTCTCCCAGGTTTTCCATCATTTCCGCGTCTGACAATGAAACGGATGCCAAAGGGGGGGGGACGGCTTTGGTGGCCAAAGTGGCATCAGAGCTCAGAAGAGAAGACCTGCACGCTTCTTTATGCGTGCAAATCTTACAATCATCTCGCCCGGCGCGACTCTTTGCTGTGTTTTCCCGAGGCGTGTGGTTTGTGAGAGGTAGAGGAAAAGTAAACCATTAAGCCAGCGCTCATTTCCATTCTCGGCATGGACGCCAGATCCTCTAGCATATGTAGCGCAGATTCCCCGTAGATTTGCTCCAACTAAATATTTAGCAAAGCTTGTCTTCTCAAATATGAATGCAATGAAGTGTGTGTGTGTGTGGTAGCATGTGTGCGCCAGAGTCAATGTCTCAGGAGGTTCCAGGGTTGACCCGCCACCATTTGTCACAGCCTATTATCCTCTTTTTTGCTTCCAAGAAGCTTGGGTTGAGGCTGCAGATTATGTAATCTTGTTTTTGTTGTAAGTAAGAAGATAGACGAGTGACAGATGATGACTCAGATTCGCACCCAGAGAGGTGTCTCACTCACCCACACAGTTGTCACAGAGGCTGCAGTGGGAGGCACGTGGCGGTCTGAAGATTTTGCAGGTGAAACAATACTTCAGCTTGACGGTTTGGCCGTTGATGACCACCTCCTTGGTCCTGGGCGGCGGCCTGTAGCCCGTACTACCATTCGCCACGTCTGGAGAAAAAGTAAGAGGAAGGGAGAGAGAGAGAGAGAAAGAGGGGAAAAAAGAGGAGGCATTTACTTACCGGAAGACTTAAATACTTTGGCCTTTAGCGTCTGGGAAATACATTGGCACTAATGGACTGCAAAGTGCGGTGTGATTGGGTTGTGGGTGGCACTCACAACGTGGGAGTGCTGTTAATATTCGAGCTGTCACAGCAAGTTTTAAGTGGTTTTAAGTGTCACTTCATTAGGAAAACCTGTGCACAAGTACAATGCAACGAAATTAACTAATTAACTTAAAAATATACTGAATTATGAGAGAGAAATATGACAACATAAAGTTAAGATGTATATAACATGATGTTCATTGGAATATGTAAAATTGGTGACTAAGCCGGCACAAAAAAAAAACAAAAAACTGACATTTGCTTTTTTTTCCCCAACACGAAATTAAACCCACCAGAATTCACTGTCTAAGCTCCTTACCTGAGACTAACGAATTTCAACACAAAACAAAAAAGATTTAATATAGTGGATTATGTACAACCAACACAGTATTATTTTTGATTAGCCTCAAACACCTCAGCTCTTTTTTTCACCTCACTATGCCTCCTACACACGGATGCTGAAACCAGGAAACCAAACCTCACCATCAGGCACCGCCGACTTGTAAGCTAGTTGACACAGCGGGAATAGTCTGTACTTAACAAAGAGTTCTCAGGCTGCAATGCAAAAAAAAAAGATGAAGAGAAAAAGGGTGGTGAAGGGCTCCGAGTGTGTTTTTTGGTGGAGCAAGACAGCGGCGATGACAGGCTAAACGGCGAGGACGAGTGCGATGATAGTGATTTTCAAGCCATAATAAGGTCCCATTATTTCTCTCCTCGTGTGGAGCGGTCTCGCACAACCTGACGGTGTGTGAGTGTGTGCAGGGAGATCAATTTAAGATCATTTACACAGAAGGCCGTAGTCCTAACAATGGTGGATGAATGTGTGGTGTGGTCGGGTGGTGGGGAGGGGGTGTATAGGCAGTGAAAGGCCCGTGTGGGTGTTTGACATTTCTAAAGGAGAGCGGAGGAAACGCAGCCGGCTAGTTCTGCTCTATTGAATTCGTCTCCATTGTGATCGATGCGCAGCAGAGCGAGCCTCCTCTCTCCGCCGCACTCCTCCGCCATCTCCCAGCAGCGGACGAGGAAGGGAAAGCGCCAACCGCTCTCGATTGCCGAGGAGGGGAGTTCTCAAAGCTCAACGGCATCGGGTAAAGCCAAAGGGTCCTTGCACCGGCCGTTTGAGGCATTATGCTCTGAGAGAAGCATCGATGCGGCCCCAATACCACGGGCGAGACTCATGAACGGGTGGAAAATGTCAGTAGTAGGGACACACCAAGACATGGAAAACTGTACTTCGTTCCTATCATGAGAGTGGTATGAATGACAATAAACAAGTCTGAGTCTGAGCTCCCCGTCTCATGACCTCTCATTGGGGGGATGATGTTAGGGACTTCTAACATTTACAATATTCAGGACTTGGCAGCGCAGTGACAAAGCGGCAAAATGAAAGAAAATCCATTGCTTCTGCCGGTTGCATCTTAATAAAAGAAACTATTGTAATCCAGTCATATTGTAAAACAGTCGAGGGTTTCTTATACATTTAGGGGTCGGACTAACCTATGGTATGCAACTGAGTAT
>CAESWR010001819.1:64816-78118 GCA_903171835.1 Mullus surmuletus
GTCAGTAGTAGGGACACACCAAGACATGGAAAACTGTATTTCGTTCCTATCATGAGAGTGGTAGGAATGACAATAAGTCTGAGCTCCCCGTCTCATGACCTCTCATTGGGGGATGATGTTAGGGACTTCTAACATTTACAATATTCAGGACTTGGCAGCGCAGTGCCAAAGTGGCAAAATGGCAGAAAATCCATTGCTTCTGCCGGTTGCATCTTAATAAAAGAAACTATTGTAATCCAGTCATATTGTAAAACAGTCGAGGGTTTCTTATACATTTAGGGGTCGGACTAACCTATGGTATGCAACTGAGTATATAGAAGGGCTGGGCATCGTTTAAGAATTTTCTTTACCAGAACCAATACCAATTGAGTACTTTTGATACTTTTTGTTACTTCATTCAATATTAATCATTGAAACTGAAAGCAATCAGTTGTGCAAATGTCACCACTTCTCCCCATTCAAAAGATTTTTACACATACATTTTGAAAGTGCTGAAATTCCACACTGGTGATTGGCTGCGCGTAAAACGATAGAAACAGTCTCTTTTTTTCTAGATCTGGATACAAAAACAGTTTCTCAGGCGCAGTTTCTATACTACTTGGTACCATTTTTTTTCTGGTCGATACCTGAAAGGTATCAAGTACCGATAACCAGCCCTAGTATATAGTGAAGGCAGAAATATCCACTCCCCAATCATGTACTCCATTACAACGTCCATAGTTTTATTTTTGGGTATAGAGTTCGTCTCAGGGTGTTTCATGGCCAGACAGGAAAAACGACTCTCAGCCCAACCACACAAACCAGACTGTGAACACCTACGTCGCCACACAACGCCCCGTGAATCAGCTGCGGTCACACCTAGAGTACGACTCAACCCGCTCATCAACATTCACAACAACTCAGGCGCAGCAAGGTTGACGGGCATATGGTGATATCAAAAGGAGCTTTTTCTCTGCTGAACCAAGTCATTTTGCACCCCCGCTCACCCTTACATCTGGCCACAGATCCTTGGGAGCCACGGGTCAGGCCTGGGAAGTTGAAGCCTCGGAAATTAGGCCGAAGAGGAATGGCGAGTGATGTAACGGAGCGCAGATACACACACATACACGCGATCTGCACCCACTTGCACCTGCATACACAAAGCTAAATGAGGGTTCAATGTCAGCCAAAGTGTGCTCAGCGCGGCCTGGTGGGGTATGAAGAGAAACTAATTGCCATCCTGCTGTGGATGTGTAGGAGAGAAAACTGGAGTGTTCGCTTTCACAGATGGTAAAGCACACTCCGATACCGAGATGACAGCGAGCATAACGTGGTACTACTGACCTGAACCGGGACTGACAGAAGCAGGACTTCTACAAAAGCATTTAAATGAAGCGTGTGTCCGGTGGTCCCAAAAAGCCGTGGGTAGTGGGTTTAAAGTGGCTGTAGGCAAAGAGCCGGCTAAATCTGCAAATCTATTCAATGTGGTGTAAATCAAAAATGTTGTGTGAACGAGAAGAGAAGTTTCATGGAGGTAATTTCATGCCTTGGAAGCAAAGAAAATGTTTCAAATACAGAAAAAATCCCTCAACTAAAAAAAAAACCGAAAACAGTTAAGTACACAAACAGTCACGTGACTTTGACACCGCCACCTTTTGTCAATAAAGTTTTCTTACTGGGTCACACAAATTGTGGCAGATGAAAACATCCAACCTGGGTGAATCATGCGTGATTCTTTTTTCCCCTCCAACTGTGGACAGAAATAAATCATTTTTCTTTCTATTCATTTTGGTTCTGGAAAAAAACGATTAATAAAACAAATACTTCGTTTTAGTTTACTCCGAAAAGCGAATGATGCACAGATTCTTTTCGTAACAATGTCACTTATGTCACTTAAAGAAAATTATTTAGCTTTCATTTTCCAGGTCAATTCCTTTCCGATATTTTGTCTGCTGTTATGCGGGATGGCTCTTATCTGAGAGATAAGTGATTATTGTTTCTGATCATCAAATTAAACAATCCATCGAGAACCCAAAATAAGCCAGTTGCGGCCAGACAATGACTTACAGCCACTTTGGAATAAAATAACTTCTAAGAAAACCCAACAAAAAAACAAAAAACCCCTGCACTAATAATACACCACAAAATCACTTACCGTATATTGAATTAGGGGACTGTAATTCACAATTTATGTGACATGCCATAATAAAATAAGACGTGTTTTATTTGCGGTTGAGTTACGTTCTGTGATGCTTTTGAAAACTGAGCATTTGTGTCGCTGTGCAATAAGAAAAAAATCCTCAGCATCTTTACATCTCAAGAAACGAGAAAAGAACCTGAAGCTCAATGCCAACGAAGAAGGCGGAAAAATAAATAGGCACCGGATGAAGCCTAATGAGGACATCACACAGCGGGAGAGCAGAGATGGACAGAGAAACATCCAGGAGAAAACATTATTAGTTACGTGTTAATGCATTTAATTCTCCCACCTATTGATTTTTTTCCCCTCAACTGAAGTGCATGGAGATAAAAGGAGTGTGTTGAAATGTGTGTGTGAGGAGACAGTATAATGGATGCAAGCAGAGGGCGAATGATCAGCACATAAAGTCAATGATTAGTCCACCACGGGTTTGTTTTTCTTCCATAGTCATCCATTAACAATCATTTATGTGTGATGACTAAAGATGGATTAAAGATTAGGGTAGATATCGGGATTAGGGTAAAATGTCAGAGTAGATTTAATTGGCAAAAGAAGCCCCAGCGCTTGGATATATTGTGAGACTGCATTTTCCCGGCGCACTTAAGAGTTGTATTTATGCACCTACACTCCTGCTTTGCTCCGTGAGCAGTTTCTATGTGTGTGTGTGACGCTGAACTCTGTGTAACCCGGCCTCTCTCGCTGGCATGCCCCCTTTGTCAATCATAATAAAACAGCGTGGACTAAAGGTCCGCGTACCAGCTCTCTGCAGAGTTGAGATGTCAACCGCCTCGGTAATAGACACTCCTTCCACTTGCTGCACACCCGTTTGCTCGTTACGCGGGCGGGCGGCGACAATGAAGCCAAACGTGAATGCGACCCAGGGGCGGGTGCGCTGCAACGTGGAGACGGAGGAGCCTCGGTCTGAGTTACGGTCGGGCTATTACTCAGAGCAAGATATTTATTCGCTCTTTCCTGCGACCGGGCTGACGCTTCAACGGTGTGTCAAAAGGACGTACATCACGCTGTCACGGGAAAAGGCAAAGGGGGGCTTCGACGAGGGTTAAGCAGGGAGTGGGTTAAGTCTGATATGCTTTATCACTCGGTGCATCCTGAACTAAATGCTTCACCATCCCAGCAGATTTATTCCGCTTTGTTGACTCGCGTGAAAAATTGCTAAGACCCATTTCTAAGACCCAGGGAGGTCACCTGTAGGTCAGAGTAAACGTCACCCGGCGACCCAGATCATTATCCATTTAAATGCGTGCCAGCTTTTCGACGTGGTTTTAATGGCGCCATTGTCAGCATTTGAAAAAAAGGGGGGAGAGGCCAAAATGGAATAAAACCGCCATCGCTCGTGTTTGCTCAATGCCGTGTTGATCACAAATCAATGCCAGTTCAACGCCATGAGCAAATCCGCAGAGCGTTTCCAAATTCGTCAAGCGCTATCGCGGCGTCGCGGGCGCTACGGGGAGGGGAGAGGACGCCGTGTCTAATGTGATTAAAGCAAGCTCCCCGGTGATGTGCCAGAGCATTCCGAGTTGGGCGTGTGGATCAACTTTCTGGCGAGGACACTGGCACAGGCAGGTGTGAAGAGACTGAAGAACACAAAGATGATGTCGCTCCTCAAAAAGGAAAAAAAAAAAAGACATTTGGATCTCACAATTTTATCTTGCGTGTGGTTTGCAACTGTTATCATCTAGCAGTATGTTAGGAGTATATTTTCATTTCTAGTTAAAGACAAGGAAATCAGCTGATAAAAACTCTACTTATGGAAGACAAAATCTAAGCAAAAGGTAGTTTGATACTTCTGAGATCATCATCTGTAATGGTAATGATTGGAATCCCCCCCCCCCGCCCCACAAACACACTTTTTACCACTAAAAAAACCCTGTCCGAAATGAGGCGCCAATGCCCACAAAAGTTCCACAGAGATGTTCATCGGAGGATTGAAGTTCCCACACCGAGAACCAGCGCCGCGGCTGCTCCTGCAGTCACGAGAAACTTAAATGCAATTGCATCCTCCACTGATGTGCTCATCCCTCCACCGGCAGCCCGAGCTCTAAGCCCTCCAAAATCTATTTCCTCTGCAGGCAGCTTTGGGAGGAGAGGGGAAGGGGGAGGGGAGGGCAGCAGAGGGGAGAGGAGGGGAGGAGAGGGGCGCCACCAGCCAGCTTGGACCATATTAGGTGGACGGGGAAGAAACAGGCAGTGCTGACCATCTCTCGCTCTGATTAATGCCTCGGAGAGTCTTTTGGATTTGGCACGTGGTGGCTGAAGGGATGCCAGCCAGTCTCATCTCGGCCGGCAGACATGCACAGACATCAAACGCGGCAAAAGAAAAAAAAAGAGAAAAAGACCCTCTTGTCTCCTACCTGTCCTGACCTTTGTAACTCAACTTCATTACAGATCTAATCGATCGATGACACATCTGCTCCCCTCCTTGCGTAGCTGTGCTCTGTACGGTTTTATTTGCAGAATGCGCTTCAATTCGCCCACTTGGAGCTTCTTTATTCAGCCTTTGCCGCCACGCATGTTTGTTCAGAATGACGACGAGCGCTGCTGTACCCGACTATCAGCTTACCTTCTCTCACGCGGGGAGGAAAAACGAGAAAGACCTTGATGTTGCACGATCTGATTCTGACAACAAATCGATTCTAGCGGCAGTAAACTTGAGCCTTTTGGCTGTTTGATTTGAAAACGTCATTATATATTCATGAGGCCGACGGTGTGAACGCTTGTCAGGCTGCTCAGGGGGTTTTGCATATAAGTGATTGTAATTGCTAAGTATATTTCATCATTTGGAGCAATTAAGATGCGCTGGTTATTCCATCTCACCGGTCGAGTTGATGTGAGAGGTCGGGTCAGATGTAATGTGCAATCAGAAGAAAAAAAAAAGCAAATGGGGAAACAGGGTCTGAAGTGGAAGCGAGTTCCTATATTTCAGCAGCGATGACGTGTGACAACGTTCTCACAGTCTGTGAGCTGCTTTTGTTACCACCACGGTTATATAAGGACACATCAATAAAAAAAAGAAGAAGAAGATGTGAATAAAAATGGACAATCGGTCAGAGGAGAAGGAAAACGCGAGGAATGAGCGCTGCAGTTCGCTGCAGGGAAGAACACCCACAAGAAAAATGCATTTGCAAACTGCATTGCAAACTGCTTTGCAAAATTAAAAATCAGCTGGAGGACAGACAAAATATTTCAGGGTCGACTAAAAGTTTCTGACAAAGTCGGAGAGCCGTGCGGATGGGCGGGCGTGTTTACTCCTACGGGGCCGGGTGGGTTAGCGCCGGGGCTCGGAATGAGGCTGGATGAGCCGGCTAAGAGCTAACAGATGTGGCGGTAATGTCTCGCGTGTAAAGCCGCCACGAGGACCGGAGAGGGGAGCGCGACAAGGAGCTTTCGAGTGCAGAGATAAGAGCGGTGGGGAGTGCGAGCACAGCAGGGACCAGAGGACAGATGAAGAAAGAGGGGAAATACTCAGAGCAAACAGGAAAACAAAGAGCAGATGAGTGCGGATTTTTCCTCTATGATTTAAGGACATAAAGAAAGTTCCCCGCAGAACAAACCTTTAAATCTTAATAGGAGATTAATCAGCGCGACTTTGGCTGTGATTTACTGGTCCCGATACTCACAGGGGCATTCGAGGCTGATAGGAGCTGATAATCCTGCCAAATGATCCTGAGTGTATGTGTGTTTTTGGGGGGTTGACAGACATGAGACAAACAAGATCACCAGCTGGCTCCAAAAATTCTACAATTAAAAACAATTGCGTCACATTTATGTATTTCACTGTAACAGCAAACCAACAAACCAAATGGTTGCGTGTTTGGGACGCTTCCAGTTGGTTCCTCGACTAGATTTGGCTTTTAGTTTGGTCCCAGACGGACACCTGCCACACGTCTGCACTCTCCAGAGTGGCTCAAACATGGCAGACAGCTGATGTGGAGATAATTAGAGGAGGAGGAGCGAAAATTTGGGGCAAAACCAACTGAAAGTAAATCCATTCAGCTGATTCACTTATTTTTCCAAACACACACACACACCCTGTCCTAAAAAGGAGCAATCGATGGTCTACAAAAAAAGCTGTGATTAAAAATGTTGCCATGTCTCCTCGTCCTCATTATCATCTGCTCGTGCATTCAAAGCAACCCCCCGCCCCAGCCCCCCTCCTGAGTATCAACTTAAATTAAAGTACGAAATGAACTCCTAAATGCAACGCACAAATGTGGGTAATGGCGACTATCTTACAAGTGAATAAGTGATTTCTTTAATGGTGTTAAGCCAAAAATCACCCTATTACAGTCCAATTTCCTTATCTTGGAAGATAACAGTAACCACAACAGCACCAGCATCCAAGCAGTCTGTTGGTTTACTGGCAGAAACACAACCGGATGGGACACGGAAGGAAGGCGTTTCGGGGAAAGACCGCAAAGAGGAAGCAACAAGTGTTTGGTTTCAAGTGGTCTCGGCGCCTGTGATACATTTTGCAAAGGCACCGCCACGCGTCATGCTGTCCTCGGCCGCCCGGCTCGGCTTCCATCAGCGCGTTTGCTCGGCTCCGAGACGACCGTGCACAGATTTACTACCTGCCGTGTCGCTCTGTGATACAGCTGAAAGGGTAATAACTGGATTGGCAAACCCTGAGCCGACTGTGGGGCTCAGATAATATTTCAGATCACCAACGTCGAGGTGAGAGAAGTGTTTGACTGCTTGTGGGTGTGTAATGCCCTGTGGAACTTTTGTATCAAGTCGCTGCAAACCTCTGCGACGGCTGCAGAGGAACACGTTAGCATCACCGATCAGAGTGACAGGCAGAAGTGCACAAAATAAATGTTTGTTTTTTTTTAACCAAGAATTTTCCTTTAGAAACTGCCTTCTGCGTGCTATCAATTCACCTCCTTTGCACGCACGCATAGCTGCAGGCGCCGGCAACGCGACAACAATCATTTGTCTGTGGAGAAGAGATTCCGCTGTAGAAGCAGCCACTCGCTATGCTTGGAAATGCACAACACAAAAGCCAATGAGGATGAAATGATGGCAGCGGGGGGAGAGGCGCCGCGGTATTTGGGTCAACATTGTTCATATTTTCAGCCTTTAATTTGTTTATCCTCCACCCAAAAAAACTTGTTTGCCAATATAATGTGGTACTTCGACGTGGGGCTCTTTTAGCTCATTCCTCCGAGCTCTCTGTGCTTTACCTTCCCTCCAGCTTTTAAGTCCCCTAATGAGATTAATTAAGCCAGTCCAGACTTTGTTTAATGAGGCCCTGGTGGCCCGGAGCACAGGGAGGACCATTGCTGGGAAATGGATGCCTTCCACTGCAAGTAAAAAAAGGACCAAACTTTCAGAGCTGGTTTTAGTTACATCTTGTCAGGCAGGGGTGATAATTCATTTAGCGCCAGCGTAGCAGGACACCTTTGCAGTCCCGTAACTTGTTGGCAAATCATATACTGATTCAATTTCCTGTGTACATTTCGGGTCGCCCTCCATTGTCTGCAGGCAAATCGAACACCTTCTTTCATCGGTTGTATCTTCACAGAAGATGATCATTTTCTCAGCGGGTGGGCTCTTTTTAAATGCTTAAGCTGGGGCTTCAAAGAATGTAGTTAAAAGGTAAAAATGGCTAAATAAAGACACTTGGCTATTGTAGGAAACAGGAGGACTTAAGCGGGGATTTATCTTTAGTGAATCAAACAGTTGGTGACATCTGACTGCATTCACACACTGTTTCTGTGTATTATGGGTTTCAGTTGCTTCAGAATCCCTTGTTTTTCCACATGTGAGATGTCGAACGAAAACACTGATGCATCCACATCGCACGCTGCAGCCGAGGCTCGTCCCGCCGCCGTGGAGAGCCATCATCGGCGCTGCTGCGATGCCCGTGATTCACTTACACCATATCAAGAGGCTCCTAATGCACCAACAGTTTTACCTTTCACTTGACGAATTGGATTAAAAAGTTATCAAGATATGAGTCAGGTAATACATCAGGCTGGGGCCCGTGGAGAAGCCTGGGCGAAATAAACAAATCAAAAGCCATTTGGTCCCCGAAGAAGCGATGCTTCGCCTCCGCTTTCGGCTCAATGCAGCGCAACGTTACGGGCAAGACCATCACTGGACACACAGGCCAGATAAATATAGATGTAGATGTCACACATAGGAGACCATTAATTGTCAATGAGAGGACAAACACAAGGACATGCTCGGTGTTTGGTGTGCTCGTGCCTTTGTTTTAGTGGCGTTGGCCTTACCTATCTGCCTCTCCAGGTCGGCGGCCTCGTCGGGCGTGGCCCGGGGCAGCACCCCGGGGTCACTGAAGCTCGTCCTCAGCAGCGTTCCCAGCACAAACAGAAAGAGCACGCCTCCTATCACCGGGATGGCCGGGGTCAACTGGACGGCCAGGTATCGACAACTGGGGAAAAGATGGAGAGAAAAGTGAGAAACTCGCAGTGCCTGTGGATATTAATGGACAAATATCAAGTGTTGGCCTGGGGGGCAGGTGTATCTGATCTAACAACCTGCTCCTCCGAGTGTTAATATAAGTAGACAAAAAGACGCCCAAGGATGCGCCATGTAATACCTGTGGCTTGTTGCTTAATCACCAGTAAGTGGACGTAACTCCTCCACATGGGAGACACGAGGGTCAGTCCTCTGTGTTGTAATCTGCTCTATTAAGACAATTTAGCGTAATCACATTAAACGTCCTATGGCGCAGGTGGTTATTACAGTAATCACATTTGGCTCAACATGGGGTGGAGCACAGGCTGCGCCGTCCCATTAAGTTTGTTAGTGTCTGTCTAGTAAACCAAACTTGGTGGGGCAAAAGAAACATCATTGGTTGGTGTTGCCATTCTCGATGAGAGATAACAAAACATATGGCAACAGTGTCACTTGTGGAACGCAAATCAGGACTGCTGGTTGAGCCACAGCTGGACATAATGTGCCAAATGCAAACAAGCTGGTACTTTTAGTCTGGATTACTTTTTTGTTTGCTGAAAAGACTGATGCCAATAGGCTTTCATCAGAGTATAAACACACAAAAAAAAAAAATCCTCATGAAGCGTCCCAAAATGATTCCTGCTAGACAAGTTATTGCATGTGACTCATCGTTTGACGCTTCCGGGAGAACAGCTCTTTTGTTACAAGAAGGTTAAATTGATTGAATTGCATTGAATGATGAATAAAAAGGCAGTTGGGAGGACAGGTATTACTGCCATGCACAGAGTGCATTTGACTACTGCACTCCATGAGCACAAATGGCTGCAATTACGGCCACGCCGGCTGCTGAACTCGGGCTTGCAGCTCCTGTCAAAACCGGGAGTGCCGAGAAGATGAGAAATTGGGATCCTATTCAGATACCCTCTGTAGGAATTTCGTGGACAGACCGGGAGACCAACTTGAGCTATGGCCTGCTTACTGGTACTGGTCATCGTGATATAACTGTCATTTCCAAGAAGAAGTAATGACCAATTAAACACAATTCATAATGTATGAAGATTTTCCCCTCTTACCCTGTATGATTGGACACTGATGGACATTATTTCAAACTGGTGTTCAGATGGTCGCACCTTGGGTGGGCGCTTACATCCGCCAGTCTGTGCCAACAACAGTTAGTGTCGAGGCCAAACTATATTTAGGCTTGCCGTGTTGGGGTGCACGTGCATTTACATAGATTTGCTGATTTGTGTTAATTGGCAGTCAAGCATCGTCAGCACTCCCTCCCCCTTTTTTCTTTTTTTACCTGAACTGTTGGAGACGACTGCCCTTTCTCCAGAAGAAAAGGTCTGCCAAGGTATGAGTGTGAATGCAGCCTGAGCGACTCTCTTTGAAATGTGGTTTGAAGTTGCATATGACATATCAGTGTTTCTTCTACATTCATTTAGGAGTGGCGGGCGTAAGTAAACAAAGACCGCGACTATCAACACGCGTCTGCTAAACACTAATAAGGAGGCAGCGTTTCTCCATGCAGAGACCCTCTGACATGTGATCAAACGCCTGGATGTCTGTCACATCATCCTCTGTGGTGACGCGGTGGTGCCTGCATGTCCGACGGAGCGTCCGGACACTCACAGCCCGGGGAAACACCGCCAGCCGGCCGGACTGCTACCGCTTAAAACACCGCTTTCTGCCGACACAGAGCAGAGACGAGCCGGGGATGGTGCCGGTACCGGACCATCGCTGGACCTTAGCTCCTCATCCGAGGACACTTTTTGTGGCTGATTTACCGAAGAGGACTGAACGGAGGAAACGTTGCTAACGTTAATATCTACACGACATTATGTAACAGCTGATTGCATTTTTCAGATGAGCTTATTGAAAGCTTATTTCTCTGAGAAGAGAAAGACACCTGATGAAGATGACGCTAGTCAGGTATCATTAGCCTTTTAATGACTCAAATGATTAAGTTAATAAGTTATTATTTCTGTTCAATAAATTAACAAATAAATAAATTAAGCGTATTTCCATTGTAGAGCAATGATCAATGCCACTTTACTCTGTCCCTATAGGAATGTTCTGCCGCTTATGTCGGCAGCATTAGCAGGCACCCAAAAGAGGAACGGGCAAGCGGCCATTCATTGAGGCAGGCTGTCAACTTAACCCTAACAATTCATTTTTTTATTTTTAAATTCAGCAGGCCATTGAATAAATTCATTGTAAATGTAAAATCTGGAGTCAAGTGTCATCTGTTTACACCGCTACGGCTCCCTGGAAAGCCTGCCCCCACTGCTGAAAAAATCCTAGAGGAAACACTGCACATAATATCTGAAAATGTGTTTTTAATTGTGTTTAATGTTAAATGTGTCTTGATGGGATTGTGTGATTGTTCTTTTGTGAGCCCTGTCAAAGAGGAATTTCTTTCACCATTTGGTACAGACAATAAAGCATATTTATCTATCTGAAAAAAGTCATCTGAAGAATTATAATCCGCATTTTTCAGTTTTATGACCAAATAGACATGATTAAGTAATAAACTCGTACCTATTTCGACATAAATCAGAGTCGTCCAGTGTTAATGTCATCTCACATCTGCTGCAAGACTGACCTCAGCGAAACCCACTGGGATGTCTGGAACATCAGCAGGGGTTTCAAGGGAGGACATAGCAGCACGGTACAGAACAAAAATTTCGCCTGTCAAACTCTTTCCCGGAGTTCCCAAGGTCACTGCACTGGGACGCCGACGATGTTTATCAGAGCTTTGTGACTCGAGGGCAGGAGACGCGGTGCCCACCCATCACCGACCAATCATCCGTCCGACCAAAAGGAATTCAAACAGGAAGCGGCTCCATTGTTGCTGGTTCCTCGATACACTCAGCACTACAAATATTACCTCCACAAGTTTGATAAATGCAAAATGTGATGCATCGTTGTGAACATCCCTCACGCCGGGCTGCCGTTGAACCTCAAAGTCTGTGTTAGAACAATAATATCTGGGAGTGTAAAGCAGGTTATGCAAACATTCTTCAACTGCTATGATGAAAACCTTTCCTTGGCTGTGTAAACACACAAGTAAAAAGGAGTGTACTCGTATTATTCTGTTCCGTCTCATCAACCAAGTCAGAATCGTCACATCACCACGGGCTTACAATTAACCACAGACTTCCAATGCATTTATAAATTCAACTATTACAGGAGTGCGACTGTTACTACCTACAACAGCTCCAACTGCCGAGAGGGAAAACAAATAATAAGAGAATGCCGGCAGATTTCAGACCATTAGGCAGGGCAGGAGAAACGCTGAGGAAATGACTACTCCCGGTCATGCAGGCAGAGGAGCTCGACTCCTGGGGGGGTTCGGGGCATTAAAAATGTATCATAGTCTCGGAGCAAACAAATCCCACCCTGCTGTTAGCCATACACAGTTAAACAGGGAGTTCTGGTAAACAATTTCTCTCTTAAAAAAATAGACATGTATCCTTTCACAAAGATACCCCTGCTCCCCTCAAATGAATAATAAAGCCGGGTTTGGGATTCATAAAATGCTTGAATATTGTAGGCTACGCAGTCACATCGAGACATTTAAAAGAGAGGCTTTACAACAGCGCAGAATTCTGCTATGTTGAACTGAAACTTTCCAAGATTACCTCCAGGTCCCAAAAACGTCTGACAAGCATTTTAATACCACCATCGTCTGCACGCGTTTTAGAAATCAAAATCAAAGTATCCGATCCGTCTCCAACCCTAGAAACCAGGGTTGTTGCCATTGAGACGTTGTCCACCAAAGAGGAAGTGGGAGCCGCTTTTAAAACACCACAAACAAAT
Source organism: Mullus surmuletus (assembly GCA_903171835.1). Classification (NCBI taxonomy): domain Eukaryota; kingdom Metazoa; phylum Chordata; class Actinopteri; order Syngnathiformes; family Mullidae; genus Mullus; species Mullus surmuletus. The sequence goes on from CAESWR010001819.1 coordinate 77,262, forward strand.
CTGATGATGATCACAGGTGTATGACTGATCCAACTGGTCTTTGTCTGGCTGCATCTGCTCCTGGAAAGCCGAAAAACCTGTGTTTTTTTCCCTCATCTACCCAATTACAGCCTCATCTACTCAACCCGATTGGTCACGCATCACATTAATGAATCAGCTAATTAGAGGCGTTAATGAGAAATCACTAGAATTATCAAAAATAATCAAAGGACAACCTTGGCAGAGCCGGGTGAAGGATGCTCCATCAGTAACAAATAACCCAAAGCCAAGACGGGAACGCCTTTGAAGTAATAATTGAAGAACTTAAGCTCCCTGCTGAAATGTCTCAGCCACGGAACCAAATTTCTAATTTTCTGCCGGGAAAGCGAGAACATGTGGACACGCGGCGTGAAAACCTCTGTGAAAACACTCGTACAGGCGGGCACAAGACATGCCACAGGGACAGAAAGGCAAGAGCTGTGTGTGCGTGTGTGTCTTACATCAGTGAAATATTGAAAAGGCAGCCATGTGGAATAGAAAGTGATGGGCTGATTTAAAATGCAAACCATTAAGGGGCTGGGGGAGGTGGGGGTGCAATGTTAGACCCAGCACTCCCACAGACACACAAATCAATAAAAGCGTGGACAAGGTGGGCAACGCTTCCCTGGTTTGAGATCTAAACGCACAGTCGTTATGACCATCAGCGCCCAAAACCGTGAATATTCTCACCAACATCGGAGCACGAAGAGACGATATCGAGGAACTGGACACTTCCCAAGTCCCACCGCTATTCCCATTATAGTTCAATACCAAATCTTACATTTAACTGGGACTTTAGGGGCTTTGTTGCTATGGAGACAGAAAGTATCCAATGTCAG
>CAESWR010001819.1:87897-99381 GCA_903171835.1 Mullus surmuletus
CCACACACACACACACACATTAAAATACTATTGATTCGTCCTAGAGGTCAACTGTGGTACTGCAGCCTGCCCAAACCCTCTCAAGGATGTCCTTGAAGGTGCTGAAAGGACACCTGGATTAGTTAATGAAGTTGGCGCCATCATGGTACTCGTTCCGATTCCCGATTAAAAAGCAATGTTTTCCTCGTCCCCCCCTGAGAAACAAGGATTTCCCCCCCCGGGTCAAGTCATGTCAGGGATTTAGTCTTTGTTTCCATCTTCAAACGCACAAGGACTCAGCGACCGCAGGAAGAGGATAAAAGGACCAAAGACGGTCAAAACAAAGCACTGATGTAAAAATGTGCGATACACGTGGGCCGCGTTAGTCATATTGATGTTATTTTTTGATGAAATCAGACGGAATGATGTTGCCCTCCTCCAACATCAAGTAGTTGAAGTAGAGTTGATGTAATTTCCTGTTCGGACCGCATTAGTACAACCGATTGCATCAACAGCCCACAGCTCCTCTGTCATCTGCCCTCCTCTTAACACCTCCACACGCATGCATACGCCTCCTTATCTGGCTATGAAGTCACCAGGTGGCTGCGTTCATTCACTCCCACAGCCGCACAATTATCCACTTTCCCCGCAAGAACCACAAGTCTGGCTGCTTTTCGTGTAACGTGAGAGGGCCGAGGCGACTGAGGACACGATTCTCACACTTTTATTCAGACGATAACGCCACGGTGCCATAGAGGGATGAATAGGATGGGGATGGATGGATCATTTTGACACACATTTTATACACTAGCTGAACTGGTCTAAGGCTGCAGTCACGTACTGACGCCTACATGACTGGAAGACCACTGCCAGGCATGCGAAGCCGTCGTGTGGCACATGTTACGCTTAATCTGCTGAAAAGCTGTGGATGTTTTCAATTGGATGCTAATGATGTGGATGCCTTCCAGACTAATTCCTTAACTACGGGTCTTGTTAAGCGCACATGGTGACATATGGCCGAAGCTGTGTTTGTGTTGGGAGATGGGCGGACACGATCGGGGCCTTTGATTGTCAATCCAAGAACAGCACGCGATTGATTCACATCCTGCCTCGGCCTCGTCCAGGCGTTTTATGCGCTGAAAGCCGGACGTCATGAAAGGAGGTTTTTCCAAGAGGCCAAAGCACTTGAAGCCACGCAGCGCGATGAGTAAACACGCCGCTGCCACGCTGTAACACATCGCTGGAAAGGTCATGGCAGCCCCATTGTTTTTATCCGATATTCATTCATCTGCCTCCAATGGCGCGGGGCACCCGGGCCCGGCAGGAGCCAATGACAAGCCCGCACAGCCACCACATCCATCCCGTCAGAGCCTGATGACTCAGCTTCTCAGAGGCACAGGAGTGTGGGAGGTTTTTTTTCTCCTGCGGTCGCCTGCCTACGTGAAACGCATCCTCCATCGCCGGCAACAGCCCACTTTCTATCCCGACTCCGAAACTGACAGGAACGAATGGAAAACACTCGAGAGGTGTGTGGGCATGCGTCTCGGCGCATAATGTGCAGGTGGGCGCACGCAACGCCGGCGCACGTACCGTTCGAATGCCAAGACGACACGACGTATCCATTTGTTATTTTCCCCACAGAAACAAGCTTTAGTTAGAAATCAATCACTACCAAACCGCCTCTTAGGAATGCCGTAATTAGTTTTAAGGTGTCAGTAAGATTTTAATAAGATGTAGATGAGTGATTATACCTCTGCTGCAGCCAGGCAACCCCGGCTCACAATCCTCCCTTTTTGAAGCCTCCCAAAAAACAATAAAAAAAAACTGATGAGACTGTTTGTTGCTCTCATTCTCATCCTGAGGAATGCTATTATTAAAGGCAGCTCAAAATAGGACTTGATATTATGCCCACATTTCCCCTGGCAAAGGAAAAGAGCAGAGAGAGACGTCAAATTCCAGCTAAAGAGGAAGTCATTCTGGGAAAAACAAACTGGGGAAGCTATTCAAACAAAAATGAAAGGTATAATCGGGTTAGAAGAAAGTTGCTGGAGAGTAAGCGGGCATTAAGGCTCATTACAATCCACAGTGAAGTTGGCCTGTGATGTGTCACACGCGCAGATAAGGAAATTGGCTACTGGCAGATTTGCATTCTTCATTTAACCCCTCGCCCGGCTTACAAAACAAACTAGTAAACAGTAGTCTGCTCCAAAAGCACAGACGCATTTACGAGCAAGTATACATGAGACTATAGAAGGCCCTAATGGGAGTTTAAATGATGCATACTGGTTATAGTTTAACTCAAGAGATAAGGGATGTGTCACATATGATCGCTCGTTGTATGTGACTGACCCTAGTTCACCTGGACCAATTCTCGAGTTTACAATTTGCAGAACTGTAAATGCTTCTCAGTAGAGCAGTGATTGCATAGAGCGAATGACATCAACTATGCAGATAAGATGTGATGCTTAAATCTTGCCCTTAGCAAGGTCTTTTATGAGCTAGAGGAGTCTGCCAAAAAGCCACATTTAAAAAGCTTTAAAATCTTCTATTGGAGTTTTTATATATGATTTACATTGGCACCTTTGACACTGGGTGGTTTGAGCATACAAGGAGTAAGGAACTGAGAGTGAATGAACGAATGAAAGGTCACTTCTCTATCGAGGAGAACATGAAAGTGGATGCCAGAGGAGCTGTGGGTTTGAGGTCTCGTGAGGTCATGTAATGAAATAGCTGCTATGATTTGTCGCACTTGGACTGCAACACCAACACATCACCATTAAGGGGCCATGTGACCGTTGCGTGTCAACCGATTCATTTTCAAAGGCTATTTTTGTTCTTACAGTTGAAGAAGTATTATTTTCCTGAAAAGGAAGTAGGTTTGAATTGATATAGTGTTGATGAGACGATGGATTGCAATTCTTAAGACTGTAACATTAGATTTCCTGGATAACTTGTAAAAGATTTGATGCAATATTGTTTTGTTTTTTTGGTCTTTATGCGTCTAAATATATCCTTCCACATAATCAAGAGTCTTTCCTTACACGTGATGTGGAAAAATCATATCTCACAGTCATACCGTTCAGTTAGACACAGTATTAGAATACACAAAGGATCACTTCTTGTCACATCAAACAGATTTCTTTGAAGTACTTGTACTCAAGTTGCTGTTATTGACGCTTGTAGTGATAAACAGCATTATACTACATTGTGTGAAGTAAGTAAGCTATTATTAAAGTGAAAGGCCATCCGCATCTAATATTTGTGATCATGAAGGCATCAGACAGGGCTTTTTATCGTGTGAAGGCTGGACGAATCAGCTGTAGCTTTGATCCACAAATTTGGAATGAAATCAATCAGAAGCAGCCCGTGTAAGCAGTTGATGTTTGTTTTATTGGCCTAAGATTGTCTGGACATAATGCAACGTCTCCGGTGCTTAACGATGTTCATCGTACATTTATTTGTGACATGTGCAGCACAGAGTATAAATGTGTATACTGAATAAAAGAGACATAGAGTCATACGAAAAAAAGGCAAATTTTACAATGAGCTTTCAGGACATTTTGAAGGATCTTTTTCACATATTTCTTTTGGAGCAGTATCTCGATTCAAAAATATGCCCATTGACATGAATAGAGGACAGTGACGAACAGAAATGTGTTCAGTTTTCTCATGTAACCTCGCCCATGTATCCTCCCACCCTGGCACTTCCACGTTTGATTTACCAAAGCGATTGTTTTCTCAGCTATAATACAATGCATACAGGAATTTTTTTTTTATACATTGAAACATCAGTTACATCTGCCATGTTCAAATATTTGACCCCATTAACAAAATATGTATAATAACAATAACAAATTTTTACCAACAATAAAAGCATTTGTTGTAATAGTCAGAAAGTCCCATCTCTTGCTATGCTTGACTGAGACTCAGAGAATCGTGTGCGTCCATTGTACAACGGATAATATACAGTGATGAAAAAATACGGACATAACACAAGTGCTTAGGAAACACAAAAGTTCATCTGTGAAAGTCGTTGAGGCTATGATTGATAAATTAGACACTTCTTTTGACAGATGCTCTTTGCTCATGTTGATTGGCTGGTGCAATGCTGCCTCCTCATGGCCTAAAGCACACACTGCAGGTGTCTCTGAAGAGTTACATTATCGTGTTGTTCACAAAAGGGACAACTTGCTCTAGTCCTATTGCACAATTTATCTTCCAGCAACGGAGACATATACATTTCAATTTTAAAAAGTCAGTGTTTTTTTTTTTCTTCCACAACTGCTGGCAGAAAAGTTCAAACTGCTGTACAGTGTCACATTTTAAATAAATACTCTCCATTAACAAAATGTTGATGAGTGTATTATAGCATTTATAAAACTGAAAAACATCTCAACAACTCATCAACTCAAAAGGAACCACATAATTCAGCACCAAGATCTGGTGGCAGCTTTGGCTGAAAACGTAAACAAACAAAACCATAAATGATGAACAAAATATCAAACGTAGCAATCCAACACCAGCAGGTATTAAATATTTGTATTAAAATGAAATCCCAAACCCACTTTTGTTTTAACAGGGGCCCAGAAGCTATACATATATATTTTGTTTATGTGGATATTTATTTTTTAAAAAACAAACATTTTCTCTTATTTTGATAAATAAAAATAGAAAAAAACAGAAATATTCTGTCCACCTTAATGTCTGCCATGCGAGTCCTGCCTCTCCTCCTGTCATAATTTTCCTAAGTGAAAGAGAACTTGGCAAATAATGGCCACCACTCCCACGTTGAGCACAGAGGAGATAGAAATGTCTAATAATCGGCTCTCGTACAGCACAAACTCCGTCTTGTTCTCCACCACTTTCGCCATCGCCAACAGGCCTTTCGCCGCTCGGCACATCATGTTGATGCTCGGCGGGTCCATCGGGGGATGCCCCATGTGCAGCAAGCTGTGAGGGTTCTGCTGGTACTGCGCCATGCTGACGCCGTCCTCCAAGAAGCCGACCAAATTACCCACGCTGCCCTTCTGCATGGCGATGGCGCGTGCTGCTGTGGAGTCTCCTTGAGCCAGGTGGGAGAGGACGGCCACCGCCATCTCCCGGTACACCTGGGCCTTCCTCTGACCCACGTAGCGGACCAAGACTGTGAAGAGTTTCTCCTGGCGGCTGAAAGGCGGCGTGGCCAGCAGGAGGTCCACGTTGCCGTCCTGGATGCTCAGCTTGCAGAGGCACTCCAGCACCAGCCTCTGCGGAGAGAGCTGGGAGTACGGCGCCGCAGACGGGAAGGGGTCCTGGGCCTCGGCCGAAGGACAAACCATCCAGTGGAGGAGGCCGTCCAAGATGGGGAGGCAAATGGTGTCTGCGTAGGTGGAGAGATCCAGCTGGCCCGAGATGTTGGCCAGCGTGACCATGGCGTTCTCCCTGAGCAGACTCAGGCACTCCCACCACCACTCCTCTTTGCTACTCGACAGCCCCTGCTCCTGCTGCTCATCTCTCTGATAGGTAGGAGGCGATCTGTTTCTCTCCGGGTGCTGGTGGTGCAGCAGCAGGAGCCGGCCCAGGAGGAGAACCAGGGCCGGGTGGCGCGACATGTCCGCGTCGTTGCCCGGGATGAAGGACAGGCCGCGCACGATGTTGGAGATGCAGAGGCAGCGTTTGGACAGGGAGTCCTGCCAGGCGGCTGTTGTGGAGAGTGGCGCCTCGTCCAGGCAGCGGGGCTCATCCTCCAGCAAGGTGATGTGGTCCTCTTCCCCGTCGGGGTGCACCCGGAAAGGGTAAGATGGCAAGGAGCGGGCGGGGTGAGCGTACGACAAGGCGTCGACCCGCGCACACAGAACATCGTCAATAGTAGCGGTGATATGTTTTCTGGATTGCGTCTTCTCGTTATCGGTCTTATTTTCCTGCTGGATTTCCTTTGTGATCTTTACTCGGGCGGGCGGCTCACTACGAGGGTCGAAGTATGGCTGAATGTGGGCGGTGGTGTCGCCTCCGCCCGCCTGCCAGTGCAGCAGCCCACTGGTGAACTCGGTGACGAAACCTGTCATGTCTTCACTCGGGTACTCCTTGTGGACGATCTTGATGGGGAGCTTATCGTACTTGCTAGCTTGTTTGTGTTTGGCTTCCTGCTGTGCTGTCGGCTGCTCTGCACCCTCTTTTTTACTCTCTGCTCTCTTTTCACTCTCCTCTTCCTCCCCTTGTTCTTTGCTCTTGTCCTCCACTTTTACGCTCACCTCTGGCTTCTTCTTCTCATCGGCGATCTCGGTGGGTGAAGACTCCGCAGTGACAGGGGGCTGCTCCTCCACGGCGCCCTGTGGTCGCTCCGTCGGGGCCTCTGCTTCAGGACCGGACTCTGGCTCAGGTTGGACCACATCGTCGGCTTCGTCGTCAAGGACGGGCTCTTGCTTCTGCCTTGAGGCTTCCAGGAGGTTTTCGTGCGCCATCGTTCCCACCTCGTACTCTTCCAGGATGCCAAAGATCTCAATCAGGCAACGGCGGAAGTACTCGACAATGAGCTCCAGGAAGCCGGGCAACTAGACAAACAAATAATACAAGAGTCAACAATATCTCCATAATAAGCAAGCCTTTTTCAAATATTCAGACCAATTGGTTATTTACTTGTAACCGTTCTTCATATATTCAAATGAAAAGCAACAAAAACTTGAGGTAAATTTGTATCTGTCTTATACATAGACAAAAATCCTTTCTTTCATAATCAGTCCACTAGTCAGATCCCTTCTACAACAGCAACAAAGCTTAATTAAAAGGATCAGGAGACACATTGTAGCCCAGCTGTCACAGCATGCTCTAATGGGCTACAAGGATCCATTCAGTCAGTCATCAGTCATAAAATGTTTTTTTTTACCTGTGAGAGGTTAAAGGAGGCCACAGTGCTGTCATCATACAGCAGGATGTTGATGGTGTCGAGAGCCCATGTGCTCTCTGCCAGCAGGCCAGACTTCAGAGACATCATCACGCGCCAGGCCTCAGGCGTTCCTGGGATGAAAACAGTGGGGTTTTTGGAGCCGGGAAAAAAGCGCTCAGACTACCCAAATGATGAAATACATTTTGAACATTGTGGATCTCTGTGATTCTTTTAATACAGCTAATCTCATGAGTTACTACCCAAAAATTAAATTTATCTTAGCAAAAACACTGATTCGAGTGAGTATTAGAATTAAAGCTTACCTGTGTCCTTCGAGGTAAGCTTGCGTCGAGGCTTGAGAACAGGCATTGAACCTTCCACTGATCCTGGTGGGTAGTTGAGGTCCCTCCTCAGATTGGGAGGAAACTGCCCCATCGGCCCGGGGCCCTGCGAGCCCATCATGGGCATACCGGGCTTTGACATCTTCATGGCCGCCATGAATGGTGCTTTGCTGGGCGACATCCGGGAGTCCATGGAGCGCTGGAAGGCTCCCGGACTGGGCGCTCTGGGCAGGTGGTTCGCCATGGATGGGGAGTTGGAATAAGAAGATGGGGGCTGGCGAGACGACAGCGGAGGCATCCCGCCTGATGATGACAGGTAGGGCGACTGACGGTGCCACTGCTCCTGCCCAGGCCGCCCGTCCATGTCATCCCTTCCCATTGAGCCGTAGGGAGGCATTTGTGTTGGGGGCCCCTGGCGGCCGGGGTAGGGATAGCCGAGGTCAGTCCTCGAAGGCCACATGTTGGGGCCATCGGCAGCGTGGTTGGAGGTGGGCCCTCCGCCCATCATATTGTGCTGGCTCTGGCCTGTAGGACCCATGCGGTCGCGGGGGTAGGGGTATGGGAACTGTCCCTGGATGGGTCTGTGTTCGGGGCCCGAGTACCCTCCACCGTAGTGGTTGTACATGTCCGGCTGCTGGTTGGGGTACTGCATGGCGTACATGTCACTCTCATGCCTCTTGGGTGGGGGTCCATACATGCCATCCATGGGTCGTTTGTAGCCCTGCTGGGGCAAAAAGAGCTTAGTAGATGGTAATTGTATCCCCAAATTGATTACTTTAATCGGCTAATAACTGTTTATGACGTTTTTTTATGTCTAAGCGCAGCCCCAAAACACTCAGGAACACATCATTAAAGGAAGATTAGAAAAATAGTTTTCATCACTATTCCAATACAAAACTGTCCCGACCGGGTTTGTTTGGCAGATTATCTGTAAAATATACATGTTCTAGAAGCTTTGCGGAAGTAGACAGAGTATCATGATTAGAGGATGACACACACAGTCTGAAGCATTGAAAAGAACAGCAAATAAAACGGTATAGCTCCCTTCATTGGCACCGTTGCAATAAATCAACTTGGTTTGTCATCAGTCCCATAAAGCTGCACTTGTGGTCATTTAATTTTATTTCGATTTTTATAGGTATGTATATTTTATCTATGGGTTTTAATGCTAGCTGAAGAGCATCTGTAGCACTAAAGTGTCTGCTCCTGAGCTGGGCAATTGAATTTGACTACACTAAAAATCAGAACAGAGTGGACTTGGATTCGGAAATCCAACAGGAACGCCTCACATCATGGTTACTTAGGGAATCGTGTTTTGTGTCATTTGTACATTCGCTGCCAAATGTGGACAACTGTTGGTGAATGTGGTGTTGGCTTGTGCTGGGAACAGGAGATGTGAGAGATGTGTCGCTAAACACGATGCTGAGTACATACAGATGAAGCTTCTCACCTGTTGCTGTGGGTACATCCCAGATGGATGCATCCCATATGGTATGCCGGGATACTGCTGGCTGTAGCCATCATGTCTGAAATAGGAGATGAGGAAGAATACACACTATTTTATAACGTCTTAAGCAAAGCCTCACAAATACATTTATTTAGATGGTGAGTGTGACAGTGTAACACACACACACTGTTTTTTAGGTCAAAAATAGTAAAACTCTTGGATATTGTCGAACAGCAAACGGCACAAATAGCTTTTGTGTTTCATGGTGTGGTGTTTAATCATGTAACGGGTTACAAATAAGATTTAAAGCAATGCTCAGACATGAGGAAATTTTAAAAAATGTATAAAACTAGAATACTCAGCAGATATATGGATGGAACAGGAAGTATCACACTAAACTAAGAATTATGTGGGTTGTTGTTCTTACTGAAATTATGGCGTAAAAACAGTTTTTCTTTTGTAAAAAAGCACTTGTGCACAGTAACTGATGGAGAAGGGGTAGGACATGATAAGTTTTACTTCCTCCCACTCTTTTGGAATATATTGTATGTCTCTTTTTTCTGTTTCTGTTTTTTCATCTCTTTGTTTTGAACATAATCGAAATAAATAAAGCTCAATCAAACACACACACGCATGCACTGACCTCTGCTGTGCGGGGTATCTGCCGGGAGAGTACATGCTCCCCTCATTGTTAGAAGGTCCCATGTTGTTCTGACTCCCGGGGGGACCCATGCTGCCCTCCATCCCCATCACATGGTCAGGCCTGGGGTTCACACAACAATTAAGACCTGACGCCTTCTGACACACACGCCATTAACCACTGTTCGTACTTTTAGAGCAGCAAAGAGAAATTCGTGTTTGGGAATTGTCAGAGGAATTAATGGGATGCGCCGTGTTCTGGCCTCAGTGCTCACCTCCTGTCATAGCCCGGCCCGTAGGGATACTGCGAGCGCTGGCTCATGCTCAGAGCTGTTGGGGGGCGGCCATACATGTCCTGCATACCGCCGCTGGGCATCTGGCCAGGCATGTAGGGATCAGCTCCTGCCACTGTAAAGCAAGGGAAGTACATGCGTCTCAGATTTCTCATTTGATGGAAAAACAGGCCTGCAAACTATTGAAGGAATCCATAGCCAGCCAGCAGAGGGCAGCATTCCTCTATATATATTTTCCCAGCGTTGGAGCCATTGTTCTTTCGGCTGCAAATGTTGTCATGCAGCTAACAACCACCATATTATCCATTCAGGCTCCATTCTCGGCAGCCTTCAGAGGAGCCGCCATCCTTTCTACAACTAGTGTTTGTTCTGAAAACTAAACCGCATGAGTTGGTCAAAACAGGTGCTTCTCAGCGGGGTGGAGGGGATGAGAAGGTGGAAAACGAAGGATGAAAAGGATGAACAAAGTTAGGATGAGACGGAGGCTAAGCTACATGCACATCAGAGGAGCTGGCGTGTTCGATAAAAGGGCGTGCGGAGTAACAAACAGTGTCAATCTCGTTTCATTTCTCTCGCCGTAACAAAAAAAAAAGCACACATCTGTCCTGATCTGAGACGACACGGAGACGAGACACTGAATTAGATCGACGAGACAGATGAAAGAACACTGACAGGGGAGTCCTTTTGAGAGAGAAGTTTGTGTGAAGTTTTCATGTTACAACTTATATCTTTATGAAATCTCATTCTAATAGATTTTTTGACATTACTTATGTGACGATGTCGCTATCGTTTCCCATTATTTAATGAATTAGACCTGAATAAAACATCCATCCGAGCTTTCTTATAGCTTGTTAAATTCTCTACATTCATCATAAGGGACGCACAAAAACTTAATCTTCATGTCTGAATTGTTATTGTGGAAATATAAAGTGTGCAGGGCTGCTGTTCTTCTCAAATGGATCACATTAGACTAGATCAAATTGTGGTCATTTAATTAAACTATCAAACTAATTTTGGTTAATTATTTGTAAGCATGTCAAGCATTTTTAAAGTGAACAGACATGAATTCAAGCTAACGTGCCCTGAACACAGTCCAAAGTGATATCGACAGTATAGAATGTCGTGCCGGTGTAGAACAGCGTGTGCCTCACTCACTCTTCCTCATGCCAGCAAAGGGGTCCTTGGCGTCGTACTGCATCCTCATCATCATGTCCGGCATGCTGAGGCCCTGCTGGTAGGGAGCCGAGGGGGGCAGCGCGGTGCCACGCTTCTGGAAGGCCGGGTCACTCACCTCCGAGAAGGGGTCCTGCACACTCACACTGCTCCTGGACAAGCCGAAGAGGACGAGACAGGAGGGGACGAGGAGGAGAGGAGAGGAGACGGTGAGAGAGGCCAAAGGCTCACTGGACTTGGTGAGGCATTTCCTTGACATTTACTTTTTGCTAAATGTTCACATTTTGACACTCCGACGGCTGTTGTAGTGTCAGCACCGCATTTAAAGGTGGAGGGCAGAAGATGCTGGACATAATTCTTGACTAATTTGCATTCTGTCCATACTGAAATATAATCCTCACCGTAATAATAATAATATATACATAAACATATATTCAATAGACCGGACTTCTGTTCACTTCTACTGATTTTACTCATTTATTCATATTCCTTATACTATTCCTCTGCTCATTGTTGTCGTCTGTTTCTAGTCATATGTTTGTTTATATTAGGTCTATCTATGTTCGTATTTATGTTTATTTATGTTTACACTGTACACTGGAGCAAGAAAAACCGGAGTCAAATTCCTTGTATGGCCAATAAAAGTGATACTGATTCTGATTGTGATGGACATGGAGAAACCTTTTGTGCATGACTAAAACACGGCATGCAAAGAAATAAATGAAATTGGCAGCCATCATGTCCTCTCCC
>CAESWR010001819.1:198817-208868 GCA_903171835.1 Mullus surmuletus
AAAAAAAAAAAAAACACAGGCTGCCATACAAGCGGAAAAATTGCCGTTGTCTGCATTTTAAATGGTGTTGGGGTCCGTCAGCCTGCTGTGTCATGATATCAGGGGGAGAAGTGAGAGATTAAAGGGATAGTTCAGATTTTCTGACATGTAGTTGTATGAGAACCTCACCAGCAGTGTTGTTCATCAGCAGTGACTTTTGCTGTACTGCATCCCTTGAGCGGAGTTCTGGCCCGGTTTCAGTGATGCAGAAAGTAGTTCCGTCTAGTTGCTGGGGTCACACGGATAAAACGTTTTGCTCCAAAAACCAGTATGTCTTCAAAAGAGTCATCCATTTGCATCACGAATTCTTGGCCGCAAAAAAGTCCGACCTCGCAATCACCCGGCACTATTTTCTCTCTCTTCATATCAATGTTCGCACCATCATCAGCTATTTCACGGCATTTACATGCTCCGAAGGCGACACATCGGAGCAGTCTCCTTCCGCTTCCTCCCTCCTTCAGCTCATAAAAAGGTACGCGTAGTGATATGAAGAGAGGGAAAATGATATTGGATGATTGCAACGTTTTTGCGGCCAAGAATTCGTGATGCAAATGAATTACTTTTTTGAACACATATTGTTTTATCCATGTGACTCCAGCAACTAGACGGAACTACTTTTTGTAACACCGAAACCGGGCCGGAACTCGCAGTGCAGCAAAAGTCACTGCTGATGAACAACACTGATGGTGAGGATTTCATACAACTTCATGTCAAAAAAACTATCCCTTTAAGTGTGGTGGCAGAAAAATTTGAACACAAAATGTTAAAAATGTTACACACAGCAGTAAAATAATATTAAAACATAAGTGACGACCAATTGGTGGTCGCTCCTTGAATTTTAAGAGGAAACGGGTCAACACGTGCGACGATACGGGGCGACCACGAGCAGCATTCCACTATAACGCTCAGATTAGCTGTCCTATTCTCAGAGGCGCCGTGTGTTCCTAGCGGTGGCAGGGATCTGCTGTGGCCTTCAGTGCTGCTGCTGCTGCTGCCTGTTTCTAAGAATAGGCAGCAGGGTCCAGAGAACATCTCGTCTCTGAGTCTCACTGCCTCCCCCCAAAACCTTTTCTCCCTCCACATCTCGTAAATACTTACTTAAAATACATGCGTACTTATATATATACAAATAGTATCCCATGAATAAATGTAAGATGATTTCCCTGAAAAGGATGTAATCTATGTGTGCTTTCAACCCATTTTTTTCACTTTTTATTTGTATTCCCCGGTCGCTTTCCTCTTTTTCCATCACTCTGTTCCATTCCCTGTTTTGTTTCCGTGCTCCTTCTGCCTCCTTTTTTTTCCCTCCCCTCTCTTCCCCCCCGTGTGCACTAATGTGGAGGCAGAATCTAACCCTGCTGGAGGACATTACTCTGTGCTGCCTGCTGGCCTGTCTAACTGCCTGGGGACTCTAAAATAAAACACAGCAGTGGGGAGAGCCAGAGTGAGAGTACATACTGTATAGGCAGACTGACTGACATGCTCTGATAGTGCACACACACACACACACACACAATCTCACACACACACACACACAGGGCATATGAAAACGGCACGCGGAGGACAGAATGTGTATCAAAGTCTCCATGCACGTGTGTGTTCGTGGGAGAGTGTGTGTGGTTGCAGTGAGGGAGGGAGGTGGTGGTGGTGCTGGTGGTGGTGGGTGGGAGGTTGGGGGGGGGGCAGGCTTCTCCAGCTGTGCCCTGTCAATCATTCATGACCTAACACTCAAAAAAAAACAGAGGAGGGCAAGGTGGACAAGAGTGAGAGGGAAGAGGCAGCCAGGGAAAGATAGTGTGTCTGGAACCCCCCCAATACCCCAATCCCTCCAACCCCCCACCCCCACCCCCACCCATTTTGTCTGATGAAAAATAAGTCAAGGAGGGGCAAATGAGCGCTGAAAGACATACAAGAATATTTTTGTGTGTGTGTGTGTGTGTGTGTGTGTGTGTGTGTGTGTGTGTGTGTGTGTGCTAGTGTGAGTAACATGCCGCTGCCAGAACCCCATAGCCTGAATTCAACATCCCTCACCCTGAACAAGTGACAAAAAGATAACCACGTTTCACTTCACCGCTTCACGCCCTCTCCCTCTCTCTCTTATTTGCTTCCTCATCCTGTTCTTCCACCCCTCTCCCTCCTCCCCCTCCCCTCCCCTCTCCCCTCCTCACCTCACGCTCCCACCCCCAGCTCTCTCTTTCCTTCCCTCTCTCTGTCTTTCCACATGGCTGGCCATCCTCTCCCATGTCCCAGAGGATAGGAGGCTGTGAGGCAGCTTGGCAGGCTGTCAGGGGAGCGCTGGAGAGCCGGGAACATGTAGTGACTGGAACGGGGGTGGCATTGAGGTTGGGGGGGTGGGGGTGGGGGGGGGGTTGATGGAGGGGCGCAGCGGGTATGAAAGCTCTGGCTCCTCACCTCACTGTGGCACTGGAAGAACTGGCTCGGCTTAGCAACATTCGGCAAAGGATGCAAAGGGCTGAGGGCCCTACGGAGGGGGAGGGGGTAGTGAGGGTGGTGTGTGAGTGTGTGTGGGGGGTCTCACTTTATTTTCCATCATCTCCACACACATACACCACACACACCAGGGAATTTAAAGGCAGTACTCGACAAGTCATCCTGTGCCAAATCTTGCAGTCCACCTCCATAACACCTGGCGAGTAGCCAACAAGTCACCTTCTATTGACCCGTAATTGGCACAGCGCCCCGGGGAAATCAGGGTTATAGTGAAAATGGAACAGAGAAAAGCATCATTGCTTCATTTCACACAATCAAATCAGTGATACAATATGTGGCAAACAGGCCTCTGCCACGGCTACAAATGTAAATTCATTTCTAAATTTGAACCAAACCGTGACCACTGCTGCGACGTGCAAGTGCAAATCTTGAAGAGAAGAGATAGGATGTGCCAAACTCGAGCAGAAACTTGCTTCACTTTTGAGTGGATCATTTTCGCAGCAGATGATCACCCGCTTTCTGGCTCCTGACTTCAGCATTGTGTGGAACTGGAGGAACAGGCTCGGCTAGACCGGAGCAAATCAGCAGCGCGTGGAAACAAAAGAGAGCTGCAGAGTTACCGCTTACCCAGCACAGAAAATCATTTGAAAAATAATGCTGTACAAATTACAGCAAATGCTGGCTGCCGAGAACCAAGGCTTCTTTCAGCAGATAGGAAGTGACAAAGTAAACTGTTCACTCCTTCATTAATGAAGACCGTGACGGAGAGGAAACTTTACCACGGCTCTATGAAACAAGCGGCTACTGCAATAGCAAATTTGTATGACTGTGTGAAATGTCGCAAAAAGACCTACTAGAAAGAGTGAAGTAAATGGCTCTGGTACTCGACTCAAAGCAGGTTAAGTGTTTTGCTAAACAAATGATGCACTCTGCGTTTCTGCAACTGTTCATACAGTTACAACCTGCTCTAATGTCAGTCAGTAAAATTTACATGTTGGCTTGCAGTACAGTAAGAAATTATACATTTGTGGGAATATTATGTTTATATGAGGAATGATTACATGAAAATGTTCAATAATGATGGGACATTTTAACAGTGTAAATAATTTTAACAGAGTAGTGCAGCCTTGGATAAGAGGTCATGGGTGGGGCTACATAAAGCCCCGCCCTTAATTAAATGCTTTGACTCATGCATCAATCAAGGTGGGACTGAACAAAATGTACGTAATTCCTCTGAGTCAAACGCTTTCAAACACGTAATTGATAACATTAGCATCGCCCACAGGAGGCTAACAAAAAGCTAGCACTTTGCTCGTCAAAAGATGCTCTTTTTTCTGTGCATTAGAGATTCTAAGACAACTAGCACATTGCCAAAGAAGTCGAACACAGAGCTAACAAGTTACTCATCAAAGAAAAACATTGCTGACATAAAGCTAACAGCTAACGCTGCTCAACAGCTAACTCGCTGCTATAAAAGGCTGGTTAACTTAAGAGTTCCTTCAAAAAACTCCCTCAATTGTCCCACAGGACTAAAAATGTCCCCTCTGTAAAAACTGCTGTAAAAATAAAAAAAATTATTAGTATTTATTCTGTTTAATCAAATTCAACCTGAAATATATATATCAAATATTAATCATTTGTGTGGATTTTAACCCTATAAATGCCAGTTTGTTTACATAACTCCACAGAATTGAAATTATTTTTTGAAAAAATACAAAAACAAATAATTTTCATAAAATGCAATTCAATGATTTCATTATTATTATAAGATCTTCAGATGGGTCAATGATTAGCAGCAACATTGATTTTGAGCTATACTTTTCTGCAGTGGCAGAATTTGATATCAAACTCCTAGTTTGTTCCTGCTGTAAAATATCATATGTTAATATTTTCCAACTTTAAATTAGTCAGTTTTGTTAATCAGCTTCAGCCTGAAATATATATACGTTACATATACATTTGTTTTGAGGGATTTCACCCTCTAAATGGTCAAACAACGTCTGGACAAAAAACGTCCCCAGGAACTCTTAAGGGATTACAAAAAGGGCAGTACACAACATTGCACAACAGCAAAAAAAGAGATTGTGTTGTTTTTTCACATTAGCTGTTTTGAGTGTCAAAGTATTCAGGTGAGTTTATACTGACTGGAATCACGCGGTGTGCTGTACCTCCAGTACAGTACATTTTCGCAGACCCAAGGGGGCATTGTGACTTGCATTTGTGATAAGTTAGTAAAGCTCTCTTCCCTTTGGTCTGCCTTCAAAAATCCCGCCACATCACACGGCAGACTCGTCCCAAAACAACAACATGACACTTTGCCGACCCGCGCTCCCTCCCGTCTGACAGAGAGATGGGGGGAGGAAAAAAAAGATGACAGCAGCTTTAGATCTGACATCAAACGCTGGCGAAAGGGAGTGAGAGAGAAAGAGAGCGAGAGAAGGAAAAAATGGTTACAACTCTGCCGTGACAGCTTGCTGGAAGAGCATGGCAAATGCCGAGCAATTTCTCTCTCCTTCTATCTACCCATCTCTCTCTCCCTCTCTCTGTCTCTCACTCTCATCAAAACTTGCCGCCGATTAGGATCGCGGCGAGCCGCCCTCTTTGGATGGGATGTGAAAACACACGGAGAACCCAAGGGGTAAAACGCCAGGATTAAAGTGGTGAGGGAATATGGGGTGATAGTGGTGGTGGTTCAAATAGATCGGCCCCCGCGACTGCAGTGGCGCCTCGCCTTGCCTCGCCTTGCTTTCTCGCTCCGGATTCACACGCTGATACATCAAGGCCATTTCTCATTATAGTGGGGGGGGTGGGGGGGATGGGGGGCTTTCATGATGTGACTTTAGAGCCAAAGACAGAGAGGAAAAGGCAAAGGGGGGAGATAGGGTGGAAGAATAAAAATGAAAGTAAAAGGAAAGAGATAAAGCGGATGACATACTATGAGCATGTTACAGGGGGAGGAAAGAAAAAACAGAATGAGAGGAAGCCTGAGTGTGTGTGAGTGCGTGTGTGTGTGTGAAAATGAAGTAACAGCAGTCACTTGGAAAGCACACAGCTGCCGATTTGAAACAATGCAAACATCAGTGTGTGTCGGGAGATACGGGATGGCCTGGATGTATAGAAAATACCGTGACTTAATTTAGAGTTTGCACACTCAATTTAGCTCTTCTTGCACTTCATTCTTCCACTCCTGTGCCAAAGCACCTGGTAGATTAGACAGCGCGCACCTCAAGCAGTGCCAATATTTGCAGCCATTTGCAAATATCTATTTATTCTATTCCTGAAAGTGCTGAGGGACTGTAAGGGAAGAAATGATAGAGCAAAAACCCGATTCATTTAGCCAAAAAAACCCAAGCAGCCCACATCTCTCTCCTCTAATAGATCAGCCTGGCCTCGCCATTTTTTCTCAATTACTCCTCCAGTCAGCCTGCTTAACGATTTTTAGCTCACCCAAATGCCAAGAGGCAGTGCGCGTGGGTTTGCATGTGCGACGGCGTGTTTTAGCAGGAATGTGTGTCCGTGCATATGCTTTTCAGTGCAGTGTGGGTGTATCTGTGAGCGAGTGCATAATGCTTTGACCACTGACGCATGTGGCCTTTTTGCCTTCGGTGTGAACGCCAGTCAAAACACAGACGCCGGCTCAAAAGCGGGGAGTCAGATCCGCCGTCCCCCGTGGGACTTGAGACGAGAGGAAGCGGGTCGCGGAGGGAGCGGAGACACTTGACTGGACGGAAGCAGGAAATGGAAGATCAGACGCCGGAAGGGAGGAAGCCGATGCGTCTTAGCGGCCTTCACCTGCGTTTTTTACGTCTGCCGGGAAGAAAGAGACCCTCTTCTGCGCGCAAACACACACGCAGCGTCTCCCTTTTTTTCTGATTGGCCGACAGAGCCGTCACTCACCGGCAGACTGGAGGGGCGGTCCTGGGAGACGCCGTCCTCATTGTTGGCCTTCCCAGAGTTCCCTGGTGCTGGACCCCTGGTGTTGTAGCCCTCCTGCTGAGGCTCCTGGGAAAGAGAGTTAAATCGATGATCAGTAAATTAAAGAGATCTAATCCACGCAGCCTTGCAAAACACAAGGGAAAAACTAAAATATATATGTCCTATGTAAATGCCTATAAGATCCGTCCCTTTTTTCTTTTTTCTTTTTGTTTGAAATTCAAATATCCCTTGGAGGATGAGTCCGCAGCGCTGGGATTTTTGATTTGCGACAATCCTAATTTTTTACTGCTCAGAGCCCTAAAATGGATTATAAATTTTGGGGTATCGCGAAGACATCATATGGTTAGTAATGCATTCAAAGCGCTCGGGGTACTTTCAAAACTGTGTGCCGGCTCCCATTGTGACGCAAAGAACATTAAGCTAATGGTGAAAATATGAAAGAGTGGCGTGTGTGCAAAAAAAATATACATATTTTTGCACATGAAAAGCAGGCGACTTTGGACCACAGTATATTTGAATGCCAATCATTAGTCATACCGTCCTATTTCCTCTGTTGTGATCAATCAGTGCGAGGTGAGGACGAGCCGAGTGCGTGTGTAATAAAGACGCCCACTTTAGATCAAGTCGCTACCGAGAGGCACGTCGCGCGGGGAAACACACACCGCCGCAGTGTGTGCCGGGCGGAAAAACATCCAAACACGCGCGCATCAGCACACCATACCCACCAATTCATTTCAGCCAAATCCGGCCTAACCATCCACTAATCCTCGGAACATACACACACAAATAGACAGCTATACACACACTCACACACACGCAGTCCTATTGTTCAATCTAAGTCATTTTCTTTCCCTCTGTAATCACAAGCCTATCTAGTGTAAACCAATTTTCTCTCCATTGTCGGAGGTGTTGCCCTCTCCCTCTCCCTCCCTCTGTATCTCTCCCTCCTTCGCTCTCCTCCCTCTATTCATTCGCCGCGGAGGTCGTTCCTCCATCATGTTAAGCGTCTGCAGCACAATGGCAACTTGTTAAAGAGCTCTGAGTGGAAGGATTAGTGATAACTGATCGGCGAGACGCGGCGAGAGATCACACGCGGCTGCTTCGCCGACCGTACACAACATACGTGCACACACACATTGATGCCACACGTGCTATTATTCCCCGCGGTTTGATTTCTTATCTGTTGTGTGATTATACTGTGGTAACGTGGGCAATATTCCTGTCAGCTAGGTGATATAATTTTACAGCGGCAGATTATCCTTTGCAGCAAGAAACGTATCACATAAAACGCTATTCTTTTTGAGAGCATTAATAGTGTGGTAATTTGTGCATCAGAGCTAAATGATACCAATTCCGAACTTTTGTGGACTCTATATGAAATCTGATATTAAGTTAATTTCATCTCAAAGTTGCTCCACACACACATACGGTTTGGAAGCTCCGACAGCCGTGCACACACACGGACACACACACCGAGGCAAAAGTTAATGTATTCATTCATCCATTATTAAGAGAAGGTAATGTAATGACCTTAAATGCCCTAGAGAAGTTCCTTTAAATCCACATTCCAATTATCAGCCAATTAAATCACTGCAGAAATAATTCTAAAAATGTAGACAATGTTTAATATCTAAAGGTTTCTTGAATTGTATCTTAGGGTGTTTAGTGTATTCTGCATTAATTGCTTTTTTTCTCCAACAGAAAGAGAGTAAAACGAATTAAACAGGTAATCAATTGCAACTGTCCCGTCTCAAATGTTCCAATATGGATCATTCCTTTCTGGCACGCAGCCCGCTGCTAATGTTTATTTATTATGTTCTCGGTTTTGAGCTAAACAAGAAGTGAGGAATGCCAATTGATGTTTGAAAGCAAGGAAAACATGGCGCCTTGCCTACGCTCACTCCAGCCTGACGTATCTTTGATTGACACGTGAAGCAGAACATGATGCAACGGGAGGAAAAAAAAAAACAAGGATCAAAATTCTCCTAGTGCACTATCAAAAACAGTTTTAAGTAAGTACAACTAACTTGGTTTTGAAAAGAGTAAAAGGGGAATAATACATGTGTTGTATAAAATTTTTTGGGCACCCATCAAGTTCACTTCATATTTACGCGTTTATAGTTTTTTAACTGAAAGAATGGGCACAGTCGACTCCACGAACCGATGTAGACTGTGATGCGCAATATTTTCAGAGAGCATTAACATGTAATTGAAAATATGCGGGTGCGTCTTAAAAGAGCAATGTTTGGAAGAAGAAACGAATCCCGCAGAATTAGAAGAACCTTTTGAACCAGAATCAGATCCTTGCAGAGACAGGGGGACAGAAAATCCGCCATACAGGAGGTGCATTTTCAAGCTGTGATGTTTGAGAATTATTTTTCTTTTAATGTATGCAGGTGAGCACATTAGCAAAAATAAATAAATATATATATATTATATATTGCAGTTTGTGTTCCATTTACAAAGAACATTGTATTCTTTTCACTAAAAGAAAAAACACTAAAGGATTTGTCATGGCGGTTATCAACTTGTAAATCAGACAAATTCATTCATTGTAAATGTGAGATAAGTGCAGGATAATTTTGATTCAGAAGACAGATGAGACTCATTCACCGACCTGCCCACATTTTAAATAACACTGTAATTGCTTTAATTAGTTTGTCTGTGTACAAAAGCATCTTGTCGTGATGTTGCACATACAGTTTGCAATTTGCTCTCAGGTTCTCCCTAACATAGAGCTTGATCTCAGTTAGACTTCTTGAATAAATAAAGCCACAACTATGTCAGGTTTTTTTCCCTCCATTTTTTAACGCAAATTATATGCCGCATGAATAATACACAGCCAGATAAACAAAACCACGAGCCATAATCAGACATTATTGTAATCTTAAACCCCCCAAAAAACAGCAATATTCCCCGAGGCGTATCTAAAAGCTATTTAAGTCTCTATTGCACATATTTGAAGTGAGTGGATGCGCAGCTATACAACAGGACAGCAGCATAAAAAAAACAGCCCCCCCCAAAAAATAATAAAGTGGTATTTTAAAAACAAAGCCATGGTAGTTTCCTCATAAGGGCCGTGGGCAAGCCTTGTGTCCCCCCCCCCCCCCCCCCCCCCCCAACCTCGCCACCATCCTCCCCCTCGTGTTTATCAATGGGAACCTGGACACATGCCAAACGTCAGGCTTTTATTACACGGTCGGAAGTGCTTCGTTTGAAGCGGCAAACCCCCGTTAAGACACAAATACACCTCCACGGGTAAATAAAGGCCCCGGGAAGGTAGGGGTAGGAGGGGTGTGTGTTTTTCTGTGTGTATTTGTGTGTGTGTGCGTGCGTGGGGTTTGTTTTCAAATCAGCGCACGAGCGAGAGGACACATGTGCACGGGCAAAAAAATGCACACGCCGGCGAGCTGTTGATCACACAGTGAATTGAGAACAGAAGAGCGGCTGCTGACACAAGTCCAATATTTATTCAGGCATATGAGTCTGTAGTGTGTGTGTGTGTGCGTGTGTGTGCGCGCGTGTGTATACTTGAGGGGATTTCCGTTTTAAGTGGGTCAAAGTGAGGTTAGCCTCATACTACTGTTTACACTCACGTTCTTACATCATCACTGTCAAATATAAT